>MJUU01073545.1:218575-237325 GCA_002080025.1 Modiolus philippinarum | reverse complement strand
TTTTTTTTGTGTATTACAGTAATAGGGCATCTTCGCTAGCCAAGGGTTGTGATCAGCTTCTTTCCTCTTCACCCTTGGCAGATTGAGCCACAACTTGTGAAACATCAGTTTGAAATTATCTCCCTTTGAAGTTAGAGTTTCAGTATGATTTATTGTAATAATAAATGATTATTTATTGCATCTAATAATACAACAATTCACAATATATTTGACTCCAAGGAAATAACCCTTCAAAAGTAAAGAAAGATAATTAAATCATGGAAATTTTGCAAAATAGAAAAATCACTAAAGGCCATATTTTAAGTTTTATTGTTTTGATATATATACAAAATCTGAATGTATGTTAATTAATTGGCTGCGGTGAAGTTTAATTGCAACCAATCAAAGACGTGGATTTGAGACTACAGAAATCCAGCTTGATCTGCCAAGGGTGAAGATGAGAGGAGCGGATCATAACCCTTGGCTAGCGAAGATGGTAATAGGGTTGAACTTAATATAATCTCAAATACAACTTGCATTTGAAGAATTTTTGGTAATAAGGTAAATGAATACTTGTTTGAATGGGTAAACCTATACATGATATTCTGTTAGATTAAAAAAAAACAAACAAACTTTCTAAGTTGAACATGAGAGACGGTGACGCAGGTCCAGACATGTAATTGGTCTTGTTTTATTATGAATAGAAAATCAATTAAAAATTATTGCGTTACTATTCCAATGGAAAAAAATACAAGCATATATATAAAGATATCATTCACATTGTCGCATAATCTTGAATATAAATGCATTTATAAGATTGGCGAGCCCAAGAGTCGTATAAAAAATAATTTGCTTAGACCAAAGGACGTATATTTAAATATACGTCCTTGCTTAGACTTTTATTTACTATTGGTTTTAGGCACCTAAACTTTATTTCATTTAAAAAATGCTTTTTATCTTGAATGATTTCTCATTACTAAATCTGTAATATTGTAAAATTGTACTACTGATCTCAGAAAATTTATATCTACACAAAACCGACGAAAATATTTCTTGCCAATTACCCTACACGGAATACATATTTAAGATATGAGAAAAAAAGAAGGGAAACGGGGAATGTGTCAAAGAGACAACGACCCAAAGGGGAGTAATAACAACTCAGAGCCACCATAAGATCTTCAATGAACGGTGAGAAAACCCCACACCCAACGGTAGGTCAGAGTCGGCCCCTGAATAAAGACTAATCAAGTTCAGTGAAATAAACATCATTCTAGACTCCTATAGACATAAAGTAAACTAACTAGAATAATGACAAGACACAAAAAGGCTTGATAAATTTCCTGACTTAGGACAGGCGCAAACCTGTTGCGGCGGGGTTAAACTAGTTTTATTGGGCCCAAACCTTCCCCCTACAGCCAATGTGATAAATCGAAAAACAATCGTAACAGCAGTAAAATTCAGTTGGCAATAGGACTGAGTCGTGAAAAAATGAAACTGAAAGAACTAAATATACGGACATAAACATGAAATCACAAGAGACTACTAGCAGTTAACTGACATGCCAGCTTTAACCCTGTCCGTCCCCTCATGTATAACCTAAACTGTAATAATCTGTATTTACTATCTGGGAAAATAAATATACATTGTATATATATCATGTCTACCGCACACAGATGTGATTTCAGAGTAAGTTATGATGTAATGCGCTTATTGTCTGAATATTGTAATTTTGACGTGTACTTGTACAAATTTTGTCAATGGCGGATCAGGGGGTGCCCAGGGGAGCCCTCTTAGGTTGGGAAATGTTTAAAATTCCAAGGGGTTTTTGATAACATTTGGTTCCGGGCCACCTATTGGAAAAATTATGGGTCGGACACCCTTATAGCAGAAAGTCTGGATCCGCCAGTAATTTCTGAGCACAAATTCCAATGAGCACAAATTCCAAGCAACATTATAAATGCGTCCCATTTCAAATATGTCCACCAATTCCATCCTTTATCCAAAGATGGTCCCCTAGGAGAGAACTTACTTCAACAATCGAAACCACAGGAACTATATATAATAATCTTCTTCTTCTCTGAAATTACTTTCCCAATTGGAACCATACTTGGTAACAATGGTCGTTACTTGGTCCCCTTTAAAAATATTTGCGACATGTTCGCATCTCTTCCAAGTTCACATACAGCGGGGAATATACTTTAGCATTTGACCCTAGACATGGTTTAAAATTTGACACTATAGGAGGAAGCATTAATACATCTTTTCCTCTAAAGCTACAATCCTTAGGTGATACCCTTTGAATAATGTGTCCGGACTCTTCCAACCTCATCTCAGATGACCGCCATCGCGTAAATTATTGACATAATTAGACAGTTGCGGAAAACTTTAAAGATTTTCTCCTCTGAAATTACCTAGCCATTTAGAACCATACTTAGTCACAATAGTCTTTTTGGTGGTCCCTTTTAGAAGGTGCTTGTAAGGTCCTTACCCCGCTTTGCAAATTTGTTGCCAATTGGACCCGTCGTCCAACACGGCCACCCACCACCGAGAAAGGCATGCAAAGATATTGGAGGGAACCAATAATAATGACATCTGAATGATATGCAGACGTTCAGTATAATAAAAATTTAATTGAAGACGAGGAGCATTTATTTTTCCATTGTCAAAAGAATGGACCATTAAGAAAAGATGTTTTTAGCAAACTAAAAAAATATGAATCCACAATTGATGGAAAAAAATACAAGAAGATTTTTCGAAAATATTCTGTCGTCTGATTGTCTTATGCACCTTTCTGCCCCTTTCATTCAAACGTCACTAGCACCGAGGAGACTGGACTCAAAATAGATGCATAATTTTTATTGTTCTAAATATATATATATGTTTCATTGTTTATAATTGTTTGTGTTTTGCATATGTATGCTGTCAACCCGCAAGGGTAAAACAATAACATTAATAAACATCCTAATTATTAGACACGCGTTGTGTATGCGTTTGGTATACGTCAGGTATTCCAAGCCTTACATACACGACATTGGTAGGGTTTCCGTTCGTTCTAAGTCATCAGTTTGCGTACAGCGAAATATATACAGAGTGTGCTAACGTTTCTGTAAAAGTTTATTTTCTAGACATCGATGTGAAATACAGAAATAATACAGCAAAAATAGAAGATTTAAAAGTAGCAATTGGAAAATTCCACATGTTTGTTTTTTTTAATGATTTTTACACTAGTAACCGCAGCTAAAGTTATAGTTTTTGAAAAGGGGGAGGACGTTCACTTCAAATATTTTGGGTTTAGGCGTGTTTAGACCGACGGGTGTTCTTTGTCTTCTTTGAAGTGCAAATATTTGTTAATCAAAATGATATTATCATGCAAATTTTAATTTAATTTATTAAAATTATCTGGTAAGACATATATTAAATGCACGTACCATTATACCTTGACTTTGGTGCTTTATCTTATTTTTATTGACGTTCGTGAACTTTCCGTGAGTTTTATTGTTGGACTTTCCGTGAGCTTTATTGTTGGACTTTCAGTGAACTTTATTGTTGGACTTTCCGTGAGCTTTATTGTTGAACTTTCCGTGACCTTTATTGTTTCAATTTCCGTGAGCTATAATTGTTGGACGTTTCATGACCCTCATTGATGGACTTTCAGTTGGACATTCGCGAGATAAATGTGTCACTCTTTTCAAAAATATACTTAATAATTGTTATAAATTGATACGATTTGTGAATGAAGAATATGAATATCTTTATTCTCGTAAACTAAACTTAGTTACAGAGAAGATAAATATATACAATAAATAAATAATACAATTTGCATGTGTGGAAATACAAAAAACACAAAATTACAGTATTTGTTAACAGTATTTGTTAACCAGGAGGGGTTATTTCAATATCTGCAATATAAATCTCATAAATTTACATAATTTTTCAAGCTCAACAATATTTTGTGAAGACATTAAATAACAAAATTTTAAAGTATTAGTACGAGTTAAATACTCTACTGACAAATATTTACGACGCTCATCTCTGAAATAATGACAAGTTAATATATAATGTAGCTCATCGCCTATATCAGAGGAACCACAAAGATGGCACAATCTTTCCTCACGGGGAATATTATGCCATCTTCCTGTTTCCACTGGTAGTCGGTGATTACCACATCTAAATTTGCAAAATATAAAAAGAAAATTTAAAGGAAGTATTGATAAATAATTTTCAAATTTGAACTCAGTCTTATAAATTCTGTAACATAAACCTTTTGAGGAAGTATTAATTTCGGCTAACCATTCTTGTAAAAACTGATCATTTAATTTCTGTTTAAGAGATTCAATTATCCATTCTCTTGAATACAACTCTGTATTTAACCAAATATTGCTCATTCCACAATTATCAAAAATACTTTTTATATAACAAATCCACTTGTTTTCATAGCCATAATTATCAAAATAGATATAAAGGAGTTTACAAAGAATAGATGATATCTTATTATCACTTTTGGTCAAACGAATCCAAAAATCAACCCTCCTTAATTTAATCTTAATGCACAGTGGATACTGCCCTAGCTCTCCATAGATCATAAAACTTGGGGTTGATTTTTTTTAATTTCAACACATGCTTACAAAAAAAATAACTGTACAGTTTCAAGAATATCTACATTTTCGAACCCCCATATTTCAGAGCCATAAAGTAATATTGGAGCAATGGCCTTATCAAACATATCGAGTTGACACCTTATTGATAGATGGTTAAATCTACATTTCTTAATAATTGCATATAAAGCTTTCATAGCTTGTTCTTTGAGATATTGCCTAGTGGCAAGGAATGATCCACTATTTGAAAACATTATGCCAAGGTATTTATATTTTTTAACAATCTAATTCTTTTCCATTAATATAAAACTTCAGTTTTTTCGAAATTTTACCTTTACTAAAAATCAAAACCTTTGTCTTATCAACATTTACCTTCATCTTCCATTGCAAACAATATTCAGCAAAAGAATTCAAAAGTATTTGTAAATCAGTGCTAGACTCTGCAAGTATTACAGTATCATCAGCATATAAAAGTAAAAATAGTTTGAAATAGATATTTAACTCACTTTCAACTTCTGTACTTATTGATTGTAAATCATTTATATTAAGATTTTCTAAATAGTTTTGCAAATCATTTACACACAAAGAGAAAAGTAACGGGGATAAATTTTCCCCTTGCCGGACACCGATTTCACTTGAAAAAATATTTGATGTTTGATCATTAAAACGGATACGGGATTTAACATCACTATACATATTTTTAATTACTGTAAGAAATTTGCCATCAATATTGTGTAAAATAAGTTTATGTAATAAAGAGTTCCTGTGTACAAAATCGAAAGCTTTTTCGAAATCTACGAATGCTACATATAGCTTTTTATTTCTGATACGTAATAATTCATAATAATAATAATAATAATCATTCATAATAAGTGCATATAAAGAGAAAATGTGATCGTTTGTAGAGTAACCTGGCCGGAAGCCTGCCTGATTTTCGTATAATATATTCATTTGGTCTGTGTAGTCACTCAATCGCTGATTGAGGATCGAGGTAAAAATTTTCCCCAAACAAGACAATAAAGTGATCGGTCTATAGTTTTTCGCCTCTAAGGTACTCCCCTTATTCTTATAGATAGGGATAATATATGTTATTCGGGAATCTTCATAGGGGATACGGGTTCATATTCCCTGTCTGTGTTTTATATCCCCTGAGCCGTCAGGCGAAGGGGATATAGGGCACAGACAGGGAATATGAACCCGTATCCCCTGTGAAGCCCGAATAACTTTTATATTCTGCTAGAAGTGCTATAATTTTTCTATTAAAAGCATTTAAAAATTGTGATTTTGCTACCACGGGGATACGGTCTCATATCCCCTGTCAAGGTGACCAATGAAATTGCAGGATTTACCTGGATATTTCACTTCAGCAGAATATTATTTCCTATCAGCCAGGCCTCCGGCAGAAGACCCGTATCAAATATAATATTGAAGAAGTAAACATACACGTCAACCATTTTATCGAGGGAAGAAGTGATATATTCATTAATAATATTATCCTCACCAGGTGCTTTATTATTTTTTGTCTTTTTTACAGCAGTAATTATTTCCTCTCGGGTAATGATACTGTTTAATGTAGTGTTAATAGACACTGAATCCAATCTATTTTCGATATCATATTCATCAACAAAACTATTTTTATTTAATTCTTTAAAAAAGTCAAACAAAGTATATATCGATATATCACTTTGTTTTCTTCGTTGTGTTTTATTAAAATATTTCCAAAATTCTTTGGGATTTTTACTTTTCATATTTGTGTTCTATATCCTGTAATATTTTATCAAGCTTCCAACCAAATTAATCAACGAAACTACTTACAGCAAGTGATAATTTTTTAAATATCTTTGGCGATTTGGAAAAGTGTTGTAATAAATATTGATATGTAAGCTAGGATAACAGAAAATGTTCTGAAGAAGTAATGTCTATATTGTTGGTCTTCATCTTGCATTAATATAATTTATTTAATAATCAGATTTAATATGTACTTGGTAATGGCTTGTCAGATCTGATATTGAGGCTTGTTTAGGGGGGTACCAATATCCCATATCCCAGTAAGTCTGGACTAAAATATCCCTTTCAAAATTGAAGATATCCCATTAATTATTAAAATATCCCGTTTCAACGAGTCAAAATATCCCATATCCCAGTACTTTTTGCCTAAAATATCCCATATCCCATTAGGAAAGTGGTAAATATCCCGTATCCCAATATACCCTAAACAATCCTCGATATTTAAGAAGGTTTTCCTTTTTGTGGGTAAATACAGATATAAAAGTCATTTTGTGCATCTAATATTATATCATTTCTTCATATTTCTATGTTGAGAAGTTAAAGTTTATTATCTAGACTCTATTGTACGATGGCCGATAGCGGCCGTACAATAAACGCTGAAGATCGGTTGAAATTTGTGCCCCATATGCGCGGGACAATAAATGCAGTAGCGGCAAAATGCCCCAGTTGCGTTTTTTGTCCCTAGTTTAGAGACAAAAAATGCATGTGCGGCAAAATGCCCCAGTTGCGTTTTTTGTCCCTAGATTAGGGATAAAAAATGCATGTGGGGCAAAATGCCTTTGTTGCATTTTTGTCCCTAGATTAGGGACAAAAAATGCACGTGCGGCAAAATGTTTGTTTGAAGGAACGAGGCATATCCAATCCAAGCACCCCAATTCCTGACCGAATTGTCTGTCGAACACGCATTCAGACCAGTTACACTGTCTAGTGAGTATTGGTCATGGTCAACTTCTTAAGCCTATTTTGCAAAAAAAAATGCTGTATTTATCTTTATCTGGCTTACAATTATTGTTTGACAGCTTCATATTGTTTTGAGATATATTAAGTATTGTTTTGTATATTAGACAAATTATGACGCTTAACTGTTGCAAATTAAATTGGTGTTTCGACCCTTATTTATTTCTCAGCGGCGGATCTCATCAGTGGTCTCCGCTTTTGCATGATTCTCATCTTTTTATATACATAATTTGGACCATACACCAGTTTATTGCACCAACACCAATCTAGGCTATATGCACAAACTATTTCAGCAACTTTATTTTTATAATTATGCATTTTATTTCCATTTCAATTATATTATTTTTTGTCCGTTTATTATTCGCCACCAGGACGCGGCGAATATATTTGATACGATATTTTGAAACTTCAGTGGAGGAGCACGTGACCAGGAGCAGTTAGAATCGATCTAATGTGTCCTAATCTTTTACAATGAAGATACCTTTTCAATAAGATAGGAAATATTTTTAAATTATTTATTCAAGAAAATTGTTTACAAAATTATTAATTTAATTTTCATTAATATTATAACTAATGTGAAAGGGAAATCAATAAGACAAGGGAGACGGGTTATGCTTGCTTGACTTTTCTGTTACATGTCCGGAGGAGTGTGTCTGGATATCATGATGCAGATGCACGATTACCTTAATTGCAATGGTTTTCAAGCTGGGGGTTGCATATTGTTTCCAATTATTATTGTTATTATTACTATTAATTTTTGGTTGTTCATAAAAAATGATAAATACATAAAGCGAGGACCAGCGTATCCGGCGCAATCTTTTTACCAAACACGTGTGCCTCAGATATGGGTTAATTAATATAGGTCAACATTAGTGAGAGTGAAAACAAAAGAAAATCTGTCGAAGTGGGTCAAGATAGCGTGCTTTGGATCCCGATCATTTTAACAAAAATAACAAAAATCATAAAAATGGAACAAACCAAACAATAACAATAATGACCTTCAATCATCTTTGAAATACCATCAAGTATAAACACGGGTCAAATTGCTTGACTGCTGTGTAATGATTACTGTTACAGCTGTACTAGTTCTACACTATAAATTATCTCAAATGCCCAAAATCTAAATTTACTAAGCAAATATATAAAATAAGCTGTTGACTGTATTATCAGTTTTTTAGCTCATCTGACCAAAAAATGTCATCTCTTGGAGTCCATCGTCTGTCGTCCGTCCGTCGTCCGTTAACTTTTCGAATTTTAATCTGCTCCCCTGAAACCACTGAGGAAAATTCAACCAAACTTTACAGGAATGGTGTATGTAAGGTCCTTCACAAAGAATGCTCATTTAGTTCCGATCCGATAAAAAACATGGCCGCCAGCGCGGGACTTGTGTTTAACATTGGACCCTATGGGAAAAATCACATTTTCATATTCTCCTCGGAAACCGCTAAAGCAAATTCAACCAAACTTTACAGGAATAATATATTAAAGGTCCCGAACATAGATTGCTCATTTCGTTATTATCCGATAAAAAGCCGACGGTTGCCAGCACGGAATATAGTTTAACACTCACGGGCCCCAATGGGAAAATTACAATTGAAACCACTGCAGCAAATTCAACTAAACTTTACATGAATGATGTACTATAGGTCTTAAACAAAGATTGTTCATTTCGTTTCGATGCGATAAAAACATGACCGCCAGCACCGAAAATAGTTTAACATTGGACCCTATGGGAAAATCACCTTTCCATCTTCTCCCCTGAAACCACCGAAGCAAATTCAACCAAACTTCACAGGAATAGCGTACTTAAGTTCTTTAACAAAGATTGCTCATCTTGTACTGATCCGACAAAACACATGACTGCCAGCGCAGAACTTAGGTTTTTCATTGTACACTATGGGAAAAATGACATTTTCACCTTCTCCCCTGAAACCACTGAAGCAAATTCAACCAAACTTTACAGGAATTATGTACTAAAGGTCCTTAACAACGATTGCTCATTTGGTTCAGATCCTATAAATAAAACATGGCCGCCAGCATGGGACATAGTTTAAGATTGGATCATATGGGAAAATCGCTTTTCATCTTTTCCTCCGGAACCACTGAAGCAAATTTAACCAAACTTAATAAGAAAGATGTACTAAAGGTCCTTTACAAAGATGGCTAATTTTGTTCCGATCTGACAAAAACATGGTCACCAGGGCAGGGTGTCAATCCCTATTTTTTCCTATATTTTTCTATAAATTTGACCATTCCTATATTGGTCATATTTTCAAGAATGCTAAAATATATACAACAGTCAAATTTTGATGGCTGGAACACCCAAGGGACCGATGAAAACATTTCAAACTTGAGGGGTATTTGAGCGTTGGAGGTAGAACTATGTTTAAATTTAGAAAAGGCATCAAAAACATTGATTGTGTTCAAGTTACTGCAGTTTGAGCCATTGAAAGTCAGCTGTATAACTATAGATTGTTATGAAGAGCTCCAATGAATAACTTGAATGGTTGTATAACTACGGTCTGTTCGACTGTCAACTCTTTACAACCGAAAGGATTTTGTTGTTGTTATACCCCCGGCAAACAAAGTTTGGGGGTATATAGGAATCACCCAGTCTGTCTGTCCACACTTCTTCTAAGCGCAACTCATCTTAAACCACTTCAAGGATTTTGATGACACTTTACACAAAGGAAGTGTGCATGAAGGAATATAATACTTGTCCTAAACCAGGAAGGGGAGATAATTACACTTTGACTTTTCGTTCATTCCCTATGTATCGGTTACCTCGTAAGCACAATTAATCTTAAACCACTGCAAGCATTTTGATGATACTTTACACAAAGGTAGAACATTATATGTAGATGCGCATGAAGGAATATGTAGTCCATGCGCTGGAATAACCCCCCGTGCAGCCCCCCCCCCGCTTCCCAACCCCACTAATTTTTTTTTCTCGTTTATTATTTTTTTGCTATCACCCTGTTCACTCCGAAACTATGTTTTTTCAAAAGATAGAAAATGTCTATGTGATATAGTGCTGATATACCTGTAACATTCATATTGGAGAAGATTCTCTGAGGTTGTAACAGAATATAAGTTCCACCATAATTTTTGTTCCAAAGGACAAAATATTACATAGATTTGTTCCACTGGAACAAATATTATAATATTAAATAAATATTAAATATTAAATATTATAATATTAGATAAACATTTGTTCCAATGGAACTTTTGTCAGGTGGAACTAATATATGTTTACAAGGTAACTCTTGCATATGTCTAGTAATTTTTCATTTGTTTATTTTGGAAATTGTTAAGTTTAAACAAGTATGTATATTTATAAATATACGTCCTTGGTTTAAATGAAGGTCAGATGATATTCATAATGGAAAGTGAAGTATTGTTAAAAGTCCATTTTGTCTGTATTCTAACAGACCGAAAAATTCAGATGAATGAAAGAATTCCTTTTGGCACCCCACCAAGTATCACCAAGTATCTCTATGCTTATTCCTAAACCACAAGGGTGCCATATGGGACCTTTTCCTGAAATTATAAATAGATATAATTTTTACTATTTTAGGTTGATACAGCAGCTAGACAAAGAATGGGTTGATGGAGCAACTCTAAAAAGAACGAACAAGACAGGTGTAGAATGATTGACCATCCTAAAAAGAACAGCACTGTTGGGCCAGTACACAACTTTAAAAAATTCTTTGTAATAAATTACTTAAAGTATATACTTGTACATTTTTTTCATGTAATTACTATAATTTTCCCAACACTACAAATGTTCGAATACCCGACTTGTAAGGTTATTTAATACTGTGTGTTTCCAATTCTAAAATTTGTTGAATGCTCTATGCTTTTCTAATTTGGTTACTGTTTAGTGCTGTGTGCAAACCTTAGTGCTGGACTCTCTTTATATGTATTGTAAAGTGCTATCCTTGTAATATGTCGTTTGCTGTTGTGCATGCTACTACTATTATACTCTTTACATGAAAGATTCATTCTTAGCCAGATACAAGTCATTTAGTTGCTACATCAGTTTTAAGTGACATTTTAGTTCTCCATCAGCTGTTGCACATATTTCGGTTTAGGGACCGACCAATTAACCTGAAAAAGGGGTGGGGTGGGGGTATGTTTTAAAAAAAAATATTCCTAGGCTGATTTTATGTGAAAAAATGATAAAGCTGCAAAAATGATAAAAAAAAAAATATTCTGAAGGGGGCTTTCTGCTCAAAACAATAATGCTTATTTACAAAAAAATAATTTGTTTATACTAGTTAAAAATAATTTCTGTCCAGAGAAAAAAACCCATACCCCCCCTTTTCAAGTTAAATGGTCAGTCCCATATGGACTTCCAAATATTTTGATTTGATCTGCACTGAACAGACATAAGTTGGCGAATTGCACATATGCAGATACTACATTCACAGTAATCTCTATATTTTGTTATTTGATTCTGTTTCATGGGCCAGAATTCATGGTTGATTCATGTTTATTTGTAAATTAATTTGAATTACCTAGCACCCCATTGACAACATATTTTTGATCAACCTTCTTTGAACAAGGTTTCTTCCAAATTTCTTGTGTTGTAATCTTGTAATAAAAAACTTTATTGATTTGCCACATCTTCATCTTGTTTTAAATACATCTGCAACATTTCAGCTGTACAAAGGAATTTTTTAGTTTGTCATTATATATAGACATGCATTTTTCTAGCATTTCACATACACCCCTGAAAGGAGTCTCTCACACTGACAATTATTTCAAAACTTGCAAAAATTCACCAAGATATTTATGTACTCCCCTCACAATTGACTTGATTTGTCACCAAATGTCCCCAAATACTCTTATAAACACCTGGAGAGGGAATAGGACAGCATGTGCATGGCTTTGTTAATTGACCTTAAATTTGTCATCACAACTCAGGGGAATAGTTTTTTCATGTGACCTTGAAAGGCAATACAATTGACATTTCTTTGTAATGTGACTTTCAAAGCAAATATAAGAGGAGAATTCCTCTGATGGTGAACATGAATGCCAATACAAAATAGCATGGCTATCAATATAATCTTACATGCCAATTCAAACAGGGGATCGGCTAGCTTTATGATCTTTGGAGGTCAAAAGAAAAGAGGGATTGCTTTGAGACCTTGACATCTAAAACAAAATATGGATGGCATTCTAATGGGACCTTGAGAGCCAATATCAAAGTTTGATTTCTTTGAAATGTGACCTTGAATGCCATTCCTAGAGTGGGCAGTACTGTAATGTAACCTTCACAGCCAGTACTAATGCAAAATACTAGTAGCTTTATAATGTGACCATAACAATCTAAAGGCATAAGACACATGTTGTAATGACTTATGAAATTAGTAATGAGAGGATATGGAGTAAATGTACATCAGACAAAGTGTCTACAAATACATGGTATATCCAAGCTTAGAAACAGCGCTTTCACTGTTGTTCTACATCTTGAAGTCTTCACCTGAATGAAATATTATTACAAATAGAGCTGAATATAGCAAAGTCACAAATGGATACTCATCATAGACAGATGGGCCAAATGTTAGTAACGAACATCCCCAAAACTTTATAAAGAGACTCTTTATTATGCCAAAAACATAATGATTTGGTACATGTATTAGACCTCCATTACTTTCTTGAAAAAGTCTAAAAGTTGAAGATTTATTTCCACCAAGCTATAAAATTCCCTCTCATTTATTTCCAGGTGATATAATACTACATGTGTGACATCAGTAAAATCAAATGAGTCATTTTGAAGGACATGAGCTGACAATCTTCCTCCCCCTTTTTCATAAATAAGGCCATATCAAATTAATTTATAGATTCTCATCCCCACCCGCCCCATCTTTTATAAGCTCAATATTTTTTTCTTTTCAATTATACAGAAATTTTCTTTAAATTCCTATCAATTTTAGTGAAAATCAGTAAAAAATAAAAAATAAAAGCCTCCCACCCGCCCCAGATTTTTTGGTACAGGTGGATGAGAATCTACAAATTAACTTGATAGGGCCTAAATGTATAGTTCGACAAAATATCTTACCTCCCATATTTTGAATACCGACCTTTCTTTATGCATATCTTCCGGTTGTAATTATGCATGGACAAACAGACATATAAATATCCCTAACTTTGATTGTCGGGGGAGGAGGGTGCAGGGTTATGATTGGGTTTGTTAGTACAAACATGTACACGTACTGGTATTTAGACATGTTATTCTTCTAAATATCCTCCCGTGCTGATATGTAAACAAAATAAGCAAGTGATGTTCTGAAGTCATTGTATGTCTATCTTATTTTTAAACTGATAAATAGTAAAGGTTCTTTGTAGAAATATGTTGAAATATTACTTTTTTATAAAACACAAATTGGGCCAAAATAACCTTAACAGTAATGAGTTTTACTATTATCAAAGTAAATCCTGGGCAAATTCTACAGATTGTTCAGTAGGAATACGTAAAAAGTCAGTTTTAAGAAAAAAAAACAACAAACAATCAGTCCAACCAACCAACAAATCCACCACAACATCATCCCAGTGCTTCAAGCATAATTATTTTAACTTCGCAATTGTGAACTTTCCCTTTCTGGCCAGCAATATACCTACTTTGACAGTTAGTTCCTTAATGTCCTGTAGTTTATATGGCAAGACGCGGATATGATCATAATTTTTTACTTTTGCCCCTTAAGAAAGATATGACATGTCAGTTTCCCAAATGAAAACAGACATTTTTAGATACATATCTTGTATCTGCAATAATTTGAAATTGTTCATATTGACTTTACCCAAGATTGATTAGATGCCAGGGTGAAAGTTGCTGTATACAGAGCATGTTTTGCTACCTCCCAGAATCGCTTGGCATCACTCTCAGTTTTTAATGGTCCAAAATGTACTGGTAAGTGCCTTAGTTTTGGATGTTGTGTTTTTTGGGCCATCTCGTGTCTTTGCTTTGACTTTTGCATAATTATGTCTTTAGCAACTATGTATAAAGCTAAAATAAAAATTGATGTGTGTTCTATGGAATACTTGTGTCGCCTGCACTACAGAAGAGCCATTTTTGGCTCCATAAACTTTTGAATTAAAAATTTTAAGAATCAGGTTTACAACTAATCATGTAAAAACAAATTCTGCTAATTTGTATGAAAAATGACTTGCATTTACCGTTTTGAATGAGTTGCAGATTACTAAACTGAATTAACAAATCAGCTACTAGTATGTTGGTTCTGTTCTGTGAACCATCTGTAAAACCTAATTTTGAAGTATAATGTGCACAACAAGATCTGGTAAACAACATAAACATGTAATGAAATTGGTTGGAATCTTACTGACAGTTTTGAAAGAGTTGCAGATTAACAAACCGATTTAACAATGAGCTGTTCTGGCTCAGTAAACCTCTAAAATTTGTAAAATCAAAATTTTCAATATAAGGTACACAAGTAGACCAGAAGAACAACATATCCTGCAAGTTTGGTTGGAAACTGACTTAAATTTGTGAGGAGGTTGTTGATTAAGCAACCAGATTAACAAATGAGCTGTTTTGGCTTGGTGAACCTCTAAAATCTATAAAACCGAATTTCTAAGTATAAGGTGCACAACTACACCAGATGGACAGCATATCCTGAAAGTTTGGTTGAAATTGGACTTTCAGTTTTGATGGAATTATGAATAAGAACCGACAGACAACAA
This sequence comes from Modiolus philippinarum, assembly GCA_002080025.1. Classification (NCBI taxonomy): domain Eukaryota; kingdom Metazoa; phylum Mollusca; class Bivalvia; order Mytilida; family Modiolidae; genus Modiolus; species Modiolus philippinarum. The sequence continues at coordinate 222,299 of MJUU01073545.1, read as the reverse complement.
CACAGTGACAGATTATAATCCCAATGTGTTGAATCTGCTTACAGTAGGCAAAACACACAGAGACTGAGCCTGTATCCTTCACCTGACAAAATACTAGAAAGCAGCTGATGATGGTTTTCCCATAGGCACTATGATAGGATCTCAAGTTTAGTATGTTCCATACTTTATTTTGCAAGACCTTCCCTACGACCTTCCAGTGCAGTTAAATTAAATAGGCTTCAATACTTTCAGTGCAGATGGTGATCAAGTTTTTCAAGTAGGACATTTTCAAAGCAGATCCAAAGAGGTATACTAAGTTCAGTTCTAACACACAGGTTTTTGATGAGTCAGAACAAAATGTTAAACTATGTCCCATACTATGTTTTTTGTCAGCTCGCAAAAAAAGTATTTATTGTGAAGTACCTTATTTTCATAATTCCAGTACAGTTTACAATTTGCTTCAATAGTTTCAGAGCTAACTGCCATGTATTTTGTTGGATCGAAGCAAGATGAGCAATCTTTATAAAGACATTACATTTGTCATTCCTGTAAAGTGTGGTGGAAGTTTCTTCAAAGGTATCAGAGGAGAGGATAAGTAATCCCCTAGCCAGTTTGTTTAATATTTGTATAGTGTTATTAGCACTCATGAAAGTTTTACTATTCCAGATCTGGCCTATTACTTAAATCTGGGCCAGTTTTGCATGGAATTTACATTAAGGTAACTTTATTTCATTCAGGAGCCTCATACCTATAGCAGATGCATCGACTAGTGAACAATTAATCCTCTAAAAGTTGTAGTATCTAAGAGTCCATACTGTAACACAAACTTGAACATAAGTCACTCATGCATGAAATGTAGGTAAAAGTGAACTAATTTTCCAGAGTTTCTTGAAGATACAAGACATATCTATAAAAAAATTACACTTCTCTATGAGTTTTAAGTATCCAAAATCTGGACTCTTACCAAAAACTTACAACTAAGTCACTCATGCATGAAATGCAGATCAAATTGACCTAATTTTTATAAGTTTCTTAACTTTTCAAGACACATCTACAGACAAAATATTATTCCTCTACAAGTTGTAGTAAATGAGATTAACTCTTAAACTTTAACCAGAGTCCCTCATGCATGAAATGTAGGTCAAATCCACCTATTTCATATATCAACCTCAAGTACTATTCAAGATGCATCCATAGCATACCTGTTAACCCTCCCACATTGCGAGGGAGACTCCCACTAACTCATCAAATCTCCCACTTGAGAAGGTTCTCCCTCGTGGGAGACCAAAATCTCCCACAAAGAGAATAAAGGGCTACACCGAGCGCAGCATGATAAGACTGCAGCATGTCGACCACTGAAATTTGAACAAGTGTTAACTAAAATTAATATGGACACAGTAATTTGCTGGACACAATAAGGACCTTGACACAGAAATTAACTGAACACAAACTAGAGAAAATCAAAATTAGCCCTTTAAATCCCTTATTAATAGGATATCGTATGAGCTATACGAAAAATCTGTTTCACATATTTTGAAATATTACGATTTGGCCCCTTTGACCCTTTATAGCTTGGAAACCGTAAGAGCTACGCAAAATCAATTGCCACAGTAGTAAAAGCTTACACAATGAGAATAATCCAAAGAAAAAAAATCTGATGAAAAATGGAAGATTTCACATATTTCTAATAATTGCAATTTTGGCCTCTTTGACCCCTTATACCTCGGAAACGTTAAGAGCTATGCCTAATCTGTTGCCATACTACTGAAAGCTTACAATGAGAGGAATCAAAACAAAAAAAAACCATCAAAATCTGATGAAAAATAAAAATTTTAGGTTATCTGCATGTTTGCAATTTTGGCCCTGTTGAGCCCTCATAGCTTGGAAAAGAAACAAGTTATCAAAAATCTGATGGTGCAGCACTAGTAAGTTTTTTGTAAGGAATCTATTGCAAAAAGCTGCATCAAATCGGACTTAAAATAACAAAATTAAAATTTTTGAAATTTGCCCCTTTTGGGCCCCATTTATCTCGTAAATGGTACATGCCACATGAAATCCGTTGGCATACATCAGATTGGAAATTTTTTAAGGAGTACACTGAAAGAAACCCCAACAAAATCTCATAAATAATAAACATTCTACAGTCAAATATGTGAAAACACCAAATTTTGCCCTTTTTGGCCCCTTGTTTAGAAACAGGAGGAGCTGCAATACCCAAAACCATTCCTAGCCTTCCTCTGGTGCCAAGGAACATTGTGTTAAAATTTCAAAAGGTTTGGTCAACTGGAACTTGAGTAATTGACCAAAAACAAAAGTGTCTACAGACGACAACGACGACGACAGCACCATACCAATATACGACAACAAATTTTTTGCGGTCGTATAAAAAGTCTCCCACCATCTCACACATTTGCAAAATAATGCAATATTTAAGAAAAAAATGTTATTTCCATGCAAAAATGTTTATTTTACTGCTTTGAAAACAATTATTTTCACAGTATGACAATAGAAGCCACCCAAAGCAATTAATTACGTTGTTTTAGTTATTAATCTTATAATGGTATTTGCTCATTAATCAAATTTCTTTTAAAGTTATCTTTTTATCACAAGGAGAATAAAAAAATATGCCTGTTTAAGGTCGTCTCGCAAAATCTCCCACAAACAAAAACAGCTAAGAGGGAGATCTCCCACAAAGTCCTTCTTATAGGTTAACACCTATGATCCATGGACAAAGCCATATGTATCTATGACTTGTTATTCAAAAGATACATGGTTTTAAATTTGAACATACAGAGGAATGAGCAAAATTCTACATCCTTTCCCAAGTTTATGCAAGGGCATATAAAACTATAAATGATACTAAAATAGGAGGTGCACATGTTAAATGCATATACAATCACTCTGCAAGCCTTCAGACCTTTGCTAAAACGATGGGAAGGGACTTACTAACACAAAATGGGTACCCTGCTAAATCAATATTTTTAAGTTCAAACTAAAGCAAAATCCGCTAAAAAATTATTAAATGCAAGCACAATGAATGATCTGCATCTCTTATGTTTATTGAAACACACTGCAAAGTTTCAGATCTTTTGGTTAAAGAAAAAAAAATACATGTATGTACACTTTAGTTCAAAAAGAAATATTGCAACCTATATGCTTACTCTATTGGTGTACCTGATCTCGCCCATGGTTTTTTTTGGGTCCATGTTGTTTGTTTTTGTATATGTGTATTTGTTTCTTTATTTTCCAATGTTGCCTTTGCCTATGCATTGTTCGTTTTAGACTGATGGTTCGGTTCTCACTTACTATTGACCCTCAAAACTTTTAAGGTGCACTGTGTGAAATTTTGGCCCCTTTTATACATTAAGTCGATACTGTGATTGGAAATGGTCTTGAATGAAAACTGTGTAACAGTAACAAATTTTTAATCATGACTCAACCATGCAAAGGTCTAATTGGCCGACTGGTATGTGGATTCTGATATAATAGTTACAGAAATTACAAGAGTGGACCCTAATAGATGTCTCGCCCGTCCCTGCTTGTCGCTTAAACAGTCATGTACTAATCGAGAGCAACCTACAAGCCAAATATTATTACCATACCACTAACAGTAGTTAAGAAACTATTCTCATCAGAAACACTCAACTTTGTTCACTGGACCGTGAAATTGAGGTCAAGGTCAAAAGCCATATGGCATACTGACATGTACTAACCAAGACCAAGCTATATACCAAATATCATTGAC
>MJUU01073545.1:185483-216078 GCA_002080025.1 Modiolus philippinarum | reverse complement strand
GGTAAGCTAGGCTTATTACATAAAAACAACAAATGCTTACTTTCAAACTAATTTGTGGCTCCCATTCATGGAATATTAGTTCCTCAAAGCTACAAAACTTAACGATAGATTTCAAACCTCTGATGTGACTGTCTGTATAAAAATCTGTACAAACTTAAATAATAAAACAAATTTATTCTTCTTTTTCAAATTAAAATTTTTATTTGATATCTTTCTATTTAATACCACTAGTTATAGATGTAGTTACAGCTCTGGTGCCCTGTATGTGATCATTTTTGGTTCAACGCCACACATGCACACATGTGAAAAATATCTAATTTTTATACTTGAAATTTCATTTAATACACAATGACTTGACTGGATAATAGGATATATATATTAACGAGAGGAAATGAAGCAATTGCTGGTTATTAAGTTCTATGGTTATCATTATACCAACATGACATATATTATTTACAACTCTCACTCTTGCTAAATTCATGTATGAAATCCACCATATGGAATGTAAATTATGTTTAGTACAAATTCATTTCAACAATTTACATCAATGTCCCTATTTCTTGTTCAAGGAAATGGCATTAATAATACTCTCAAATGCATGCTAGATCTCTTATAATATCACATCGAAAACACTTCGTTTTCTAGAAATGAATTACAATACTGTTAAAGTACAATTGTTCGTGGGGTTCCAATTTTCGTGGATTTTGTGGTTCCCTAAAACCACAAGATTAAGTTCCCAACGAAATGCATTTTTCCCATAGAGTTGTACTGCACAGAACTGGAAACCATGAATTTAAGTACCCACGAAATACTGCTTTTTATGAAAACCACAAAAATTGGCATCCACGAAGAAAAGTACTTACAGTATACTACTGCATCTACAATAGTACACATTTTGTACTGATATGTATACACAGAAAAATTGAATTCCTTGTTATAATATGATTTCATCTATGTATACAAACATAAAGCAAGATTGGTTCTAATAAATTGAACATCATGGACAATTTGAATTGCATTTTCTATTCTGCTATACTTCTTTTCAATCTATGATGGTTATCCTGAACATTTTTAAACCTTTACCAATTTTAAACAGTGTATTTTGTTCCAGCTATGTAAGTTCTTTCAGCTTTAGTTTAGCTGATCTACACTTGAAATTCATTTAACACAAGACATCTTACATCAATACATACAAAACCAACAGTGATATAAAATTTCTCAGCTTCGGGAAATGGATATAAGTTCGATTGAAAATCTCTATATGCATAATGATGTGTTTTTAAGTCTGAAATATTAGGAGGGGGGTTTATAACTAACATTTTCGAGCACATATTTCAATAATGTATCTCTATCAATATCAATGAAATGCTCTATTTAACAAATGTATGTACACTATTATATTCCATTTCAATTATAACACAAACAAATAGCACTTGAATGCATCACATACCTCCCTAAAATACAGTGTGATGAAAACTACAATCCCATTAATGCAAATAAACAAGTGCAAAAAATGCCTAAATTATGTCTAATGTATAGAATATATATATAAACAAATTTTCAATATACATATTTATTCTAGTCTCCCAATATTGCACATAAAAGTAAGATTTCCTACCTACACCAAGCTGCCCATTCTGCAGAATAATCATTTAATAAATATAGTTAAAATTCTTTGACAGCTGAGGCAAGCAATTAATAGCTGAACCTGATTTATCCCACACAACCATATACCGTTCTGTTCTCTTTGTAAAATGATGATACAAAAAGATTGAGATTATTTTCAAAAGATTTAGCCAAAAAGAATTTGATCGACCTGCATTCTTCATGAATTTTCAAGTTTCATCTCACGAGAATTTTTTGACAAATTCTGACTATCACAACCAACTCAATGCCTGTTTTGCCTTGGACTTTAATAATCTGAAGGCTAACTTGTTAAATTACTATTCCATATTGTCTTGTATGATATGGCACAGTGAGATAACCAACCTCAAAAACTTTCAAATGACTTTTGAATATTGTAGTGCCAGATTTTTTTTATGCACACTTGAATATATTTTATTTTGAAGTGAAAAGAAGAAGACTTCATATTACCCTTTGCAAACTCTAATTTATTGAGAGCAATAGAAAAAAGTCTAAGATAACCTGAACAGAAAACCTGAATGCCACCTTAGATGAAGGAAAAGACTAAAGGCAAACTAAGACAATAAAAACAGGTCACCTTTATAATAGATCATGGTCAACACAGGCCATAGACTAAAGGTCAACCATTACATGTTACCTTGACAAAACACAATAATAATAGCACTTATAAGTCTCTATAAAAATAAACTATGGGACAAATGTTTACTTAAAAGAAAACTGGAGAAACGTATAGTGTCTGTCAAGAGTGTAATAAAAATTCAAATATATAGACTGTATTGATATAACAAAGAAAATCTTCTAGTGAATTAAAGGATGTACTTTAGTAGTAATTTTTGACAAAAACATACATTTAAATGCCAATAAGAGAAACGATCAATTCAATAAAGATTATATCTTCACCTACAGCATATATCTTTAACAACACTACAATCTATATTGACATTTCTTAACTTTCTTTTAAGTACGATTAATTTCACTTTTTTGTCTTTACCTACAACAATCTCATTCAAATTAGATCTACCAATTGTTCTTTACAGTTGCTGCATTGTAGATCTAACAACACCCCATTTTACCTTCAGTTCTGTGACCTTTAACATCAACCTTTCAGAATCCAGTCTACACTACTGTGGAAGTACTTTTATTCGTGGACATCAATTTTCGTGGTTTTCTTAAAATTCGCGATTTCGATGGTTCTTAAATTCGTGGTTTCAAAGTCCCTACATTAAAACTCTATGGAAAAAATGCATTTCGTTGGGAACTTAATTTCGTGGTTTAAGCAAACCACGAAATCCACGAAAATTGGAACCCCACGAACAATAGTACTTTCACAGACATTTAATGATATTCAGTTTTATGATAAAAGCCAAAGGATTTTGAGTGAATTTTCGAAACGGAAATATAGAATCCACAATCGCATCGAGTGAGAAACGACATTTCTACACTAGAGATAGTTAAATTTTCAAATATTTTAAACGCGAGGCTTGCCGAGCGTTTAAAATATTTGAAAATTTAACTATCGAGAGTGTAGAAATGTCGTTTCTCACGAGATACGGTTGTGGATTTTATTTCTCTAATGATTTCAAGGAGATTTTTGACAAAAACATGACCCCCCCCTTTTCTGATGATCCGAAATAAATGTGTTCTTTGGAAGTGACGTCATCAGGCATGGTGGCCTTTTTTCATGACGTCACAATGGTAAAGTCGGGAAACGGCAAACATATTTGACGTCATAATTGAATTTCATCCAATCACTTGCCGAGAACAACATTCTCTCTAGAGAGGAGAAACATATTTCTCCAACCGCTCAGGAAACGTGAAAACAGGACAGAAATTAGAGAAAGAATAATTGGGTGTTGTTAGATCTTCCATGCAGTGACTGTAGGTAACAATTGGTAGATCTAATCTTAATTACATTGTACCTACAGCATACTTCTTTAATAACAACACAATGAAAACTTATTGACAATATTTTACTTCCTCCTCCATATGACTACAATGTATTACACTTTTTTTGGCATTTTGAATTTGAACATGATATCCCAACATTACATTTAAACTATTTATATCACAGTATACTAGCAGTATCAATCTCATTACCTGAACAAATAGTGCAGGAATTATTGTTATAATATACAGGAACTTAATTATCAATTACTGTTAGAATTTATATAATCTAGGTACAGTATTATAGTGCAAGTTTTGGGAACTTATGTAAAATTCGAGAAAAACTAAGGGCTGGCACTTTTTCCAGTTTATATATAAAGAAAGGTGGGTTTACTATAACGCTTATTTTTGGCCATAGACTTCAACTAAAAATTTTGGTGTCCAAGTTTAAATAAAATGCCAAAAACATGGCTTTTCAGAATTGTTCAATGATTATACTTGTGCAAATATAAAAAATATGGCCTCAAAATCTAAACATGAAATTTTATAGCTCTGCGTCAGCTGGTGCAAAAATAAGACAATTTTTGATAATTTCCAGAATAGAAAATATATAGTGCATCTGTGCAGTCAGAATATTACAATTTTATAAAAATACATGTAAAAAATGGGTGTCCACCACAAGAACTGGGTAACAGTTTTAGTACATTTTCTTACAAACTCAAAATTTTATCCAATTTAGGATGTAATTTTTTCTAATTTATAATGTCTTCTGCATAAACCAGATTTTATTTTACAATTAATTCGTTTAATTATCAAATGTGGCTGTTTCATTCAATTTCTACTTTGGGGTCATATTCTAGTCATATTGTACCTTCTCCTGTAAGGAACCAATAAAATACCAAATATAGTAATAACATTAAAAATTTTAACAATCAAAAGCAACAAAACTCTCAAATTTATGTTTCATTATGTTAATGTATTGGTATTGTCAAATACACATCATAAGTTCACATTAAAGAGAGAAGATCCTTACAATTTAAGCAAATACTGAATTGTACCTCTGGACTAAATTCAAGTATATTTTTTAGAACCAAACACAAGTACTATTTGTATAATTACAATACACAACTTGCAGGTAACAGACAATCACTAAATGAAATCTAGAAATGCCAAATACAAAACTAACGTTTATATATCACATCTTAACAAGGATAAATATAACAACTTCATCTCTTCATCTATATATAGACCAAGGGAATTCCCATAAAATGAATCTTCCAAACAAGTCAAACTTTCTTGGTTTTTTTGTCCAATACTCTGTGATAATATCTGCACTGTTCAAAGTGTTGTGAGAAAATCACCATCCTGACAAATTTGGTAATTGGAATGATGAATATAATCATAATTGGCTTTCTAATAAATCACATAACATGGTTGGAGCAGTGTCTTTACTTGATCTAATGGTTAATCTGTACATCTGAAATCAAATTATCTCATTTTACATATACAGAATTTCTTATTATGATCAATTCATGATGTCATACCAATCATGCCATATAATGGCACAAAGATTCTAGTTTCTACTATAAAAAGAAAAGTAAGTTTTGAAAACTATGATTGGTAAGATATAAAATTTTCAAATTGATCTATATGTAAAAGACAGGATTTGTACAAAGTTTTCTCTTTAGAGCATTTTTCAAAGGACCATGAGTTTTATATCAAAGCCATTTTGTAAACTTTTTTTCTCGTAAGATTTTGAAGTTTCACGTGTTATTTATATTGTCTCAATAAAGTACATGTATATACATGTACATGTATTTTACAGATCTTTTCATTAAAATGGCACTTTTCAAGTGCTTTCACTTCCTTGATTTATCAATTTTCATTTTCTTCAAGTACTTTCAAATATTTCAAATACCCGTGTGAATCGTCAAGATATTACAACAAACAACAGATCATTTATGTAAGGATATTGTGCTTATGATGTTCTTGTTTTTTTTTCAGAAAAATGTGGCTGATTCTACAAGACAGCACTTGTCAGAAAATTCAGTTCTGGAAAGATTTACATGTATACCTTTTTGGGCTTGTTCTTGTCTCACAAAAATTTCCACATTTTTACTTGTATGTTTGTTTTGTTCTAATCAGTATTTCTATACCACACGAAAGCTATTTGTTTATAGTCTTGCATGTATTTCCATTCTTTATTTGGGATAGTTTGTTTGGTTCTAATCTACCAAGAATTCTTTTATGTTACCTGGGCTTGTTTGTTTGGTTCTAGTCTAGCCAGAATTCCTATCTGTGCTGATCTTGTATACAATATTCCAGCTGATACAAAGTTATCTGGGTTGGGATCAATATCCAACAATACACTTAAACTAAATCCAAATAACTAAAACAAAAATAATTTAATACATGTAAAAATATAACTAGAGGTACTGTGGCCTGAGGGCCACAAAATGATACCCCCCACTCCCCATTGCAGAAAAAGGTCCCTAGAATTTGACACAAAAAACTGTTACGAAAAGTTTCTAAAATAGGAAAAGACGTTGAAAAATTAATAAGTCAGTAAACAGGAAGTTGATGTCCGACAAACTTGAAATTGATGCTTGCGGTATGGGACATGGTCTCAAACTTGCATACAAAATTTCAAGTGGCAGTGAGTAGTTGTTACTGAGAAAACTGTTACGAAAAGTTTCTAAAATTGGCAAAAGAAGTTGAAAAATTAATAAGTCGGTAAACAGGAAGTTGATGTCCGGCAAACTTGAAATCGCTACTTGCGGTATGGGAAATGGTCTCAAACTTGCATACAAAATTTCAAGTAGCAGTGAGTAGTTGTTACTGAGAAAACTGTTGCGAAAAGTTTCTAAAATTGGCAAAAGACGTTGAAAAATAAATAAGTCGGTAAACAGGAAGTTGATGTCTGGCAAACTTGAAATCACTACTTGCGGTATGGGACATGGTCTCTAACTTGCTAAAATTGGCAAAAGACGTTGAAAAATTAATAAGTTGGTAAACAGGAAGTAGATGTCCGGCAAACTTGAAATCGCTACTTGCAGTATGGGACATGGTCTCAAACTTGCATACAAAATTTCAAGTGGCAGTGAGTAGTTGTTACTGAGAAAACTGTTACGAAAATTTTCTAAAATAGGAAAAGACGTTGAAAAATTAATAAGTCGGTAAACAGGAAGTTGATGTCCGGCAAACTTGAAATCACTACTTGCGGTATGGGAAATGGTCTCAAACTTGCATACAAAATTTCAAGTTGCAGTGAGTAGTTGTTACTGAGAAAACTGTTACGAAAAGTTTCTAAAATTGGCAAAAGACGTTGAAAAATAAATAAGTCGGTAAACAGGAAGTTGATGTCCGGCAAACTTGAAATCGCTACTTGCGGTATGGGACATGGTCTCTAACTTGCTAAAATTGGCAAAAGACGTTGAAAAATTAATAAGTTGGTAAACAGGAAGTAGATGTCCGGCAAACTTGAAATCGCAACTTGCGGTATGGGAAATGGTCTCAAACTTGCATACAAAATTTCAAGTGGCAGTGAGTAGTTGTTACTGAGAAAACTGTTACGAAAAGTTTCTAAAATTGGCAAAAGACGTTGAAAAATAAATAAGTCGGTAAACAGGAAGTTGATGTCCGGCAAACTTGAAATCGCTACTTGCAGTATGGGACATGGTCTCAAACTTGCATACAAAATTTCAAGTGGCAGTGAGTAGTTGTTACTGAGAAAACTTACGAAAAGTTTCTAAAATAGGAAAAAGACATTGAAAAATTAATAAGTCGGTAATCAGGAAGTTGATGTCCGGCAAACTTGAAATCGCTACTTGTGGTATGGGACATGGTCTCAAACTTGCATACAAAATTTCAAGTGGCAGTGAGTAGTTGTTACTGAGAAAACTGTTACGAAAAGTTTCTAAAATTGGCAAAAGACGTTGAAAAATTTATAAGTCGGTAAACAGGAAGTTAATGTCTGGCAAACTTGAAATGGCTACTTGCGGTATGGGACATGGTCTCAAACTTGCATACAAAATTTCAAGTGGCAGTGATTAGTAGTTACTGAGAAAACTGTTACAAAAAATATTGTTTGCAATCACAGACAGACAGACAGACAGACAGACGGACAAGATGATTCCTATATACCCCCTGAACTTCGTTCGTGGGGGTATAATAAAAGGAGATGAAACAAATTATAGATGATATAAAGTTATTTATGGGCTATTATCGAAATAAATGTAGGGGAGTTAGGGGTTGGAAAGCACTTCTCTTCACCAGCCATTTCAATACCCATTTCAATATTCTAGTGTTCTGTGGTATCAAAAATTGATCTTGTACCAGTCACCAAGTATTACAAATGCCTTCCAACACCCCTTGTATTTTTCCTGTAAGATCCTACAGAAAGTCAGAATACTAAGGATTTAACAGCTGCAAAAAAGAATGTCTTATTGGACAAGAAGCCAGATTAGACAGCTTTGACTTCTAGGTAAGATAAATTGTGATGTTTCAATGGAAGACCTGTCTTGCATGCACTGCTGTAGTCGGAAACACAATTTTCTGTAAGTTGTTTAACAGGAAGTAAATGTCCTACAGACTTGACTTCAATAAACGAAATAGGGAACCCCATACTGAAGTCACATTCAAAGTTTCAAGTGGCTGTGATTTATGGTTGCTGAGAAAAATGTAAGGAAAATTTTTACTGTTGACAGTACATGTATGTTGAAAATATTCCAAGTCAGTAAACAAGAATAAGATGTCTGACAGACCTTCAAATCAATAAGCACAATAGGCAACCCAATACTTTAGTCACATACAAAGTTTCAAGTGGCTGTGATTTGTTGTTGCTGAGAAAAGTGTAAAGAAAATTTTTACTATTGACAAGATGTGGAAGAATATTCCAAGTCGGTAGGTCCGACAGACCTGAATTCATTTTGTGCAATTGGGAACCCCATACTGAAGTCGCATACAAAATTTCAAGTTGCTGTGATTTGTAGCTGCCGAGAAAAGTGTTACGAAAAAGTGGGATGTAGAACAACTACCAACGCCAACAAACGATGCAAGACGACTAAAGTAATCCCTTTATGTTGCCCCACACTTTGTGTGCAGGCCACACAAAAATTAAAAATTTAAATCCTGGAAAAAAAACTCTTCCAAATCACATTATTTTGTTAACGTTAAATCCTTTATATTTGTCATGATGCGTTTTTTCACCAGGTAATATGTTCATTCAATGTTCTTATATTGTGATATTTCACCACAATTTTATAGTACAGTGACTTGAAGCCAAAAATTTCAACTTTAATGGACCAGCATACCTCATGGCTGATTTTTATATATAGTGTATAGGAAGTTATGGTGCCTTTATTTTGCCCTGTTGTAAAAGGCAGAAGTGGTGCAGAATTTAGAAAATTGAGGTTAAAGGTCAAGACTGAAAATCAGCAGAAAAGGCCATACTTTTGCAAAAAAGGGAACAGCAGCCACATTTTAAAATATTTTAACTTGTCCTTTTGCATAGTTGACATAGTTAGCATACCCTAGAAAATAATAGCGCCATCAGACTTATATTGGAAGTATTTGAATTGAAAAACGGCTGTTACTTTTCACTCCCTCTATGATTCTTGAAAAAAAGTTTGGTGGGTTGATTTTCCCGAATACCCGACAAAAAAGATTAGATATCTCAAACGCACTTTTAATATTAAAATGTAACATTAAATGATATTTTTTAGATAGTTTCAATGAAATTCATTCTTTAAAAGACTGTTTTGTGACTGCTTGATTATGACCCCCTCGCATGAAAAATTATTACAAATAGCAAAGACGAAGTTTTGACGACAGTAAAATCTGACAACGTTTTTGAAACAGTTCCCAGTGGACTGTACCTGCAGGACTGACACTCAAATACTCAATATTCATCACTTTGTTTCTCTCCGTGCATGTGTCTGTCTGTCAGTCCGTCTGTACGGCCATTATATAGTTGCTTTAGCCTCTACTTTTCAAAGCTCAGCGAAACTGACAAATACTCTTTATTCTAATTTTATTTTAAGACACTGAGCTGACTATATATATATATAGTAGAAATTCCTTAGACTATGAAAAATGACAGTAATAGAGGCGTGGATTTAGGGAACTTGAAAAAGGGGGGTCCCAATTTAGAAGTGAAAGGAAATTTCGCAGAGCGGAGCGAGGCGCGAAAATTTTTGGGTATTTCATAATAAAACATCAGGATATTTATCAAAAAAAATACATGATTCTCCAAACATGACGACCCCTTTGGATCTGCCAATGGTAATAAAAAATTTACCAAACACAATTTTCAAGAGCCAAAATCTAAGAATCAAAACCATCACGAAAAATTGTCAACCGCAATGGTCCTGACTTAGTACAGGCATTTCAAAGTTAATCGTGGGATAGACCGGTTTAATGGCATGGCAAACTAAACTAGAAGTGGGAGCAGTCGCAAACGACAGCTAATCCCCTCGCCCGCTATTAAGAAATAATAACCTTTATATAATCTAAAGACGTAAAGATGAATGTCCAAGGTACATCCACTGAACGGTAAGATCATTATGTGTAATGTGTAGTATCTCAGATATAAACATTAATGGAAACTTTTAACCAAAGTCAGTCAAGTGTAAAATGTAGGTCAAAGTGACCCAATTATCATCTGAAGCTGCAAGACTCTCGAAGACGCATCCACAGACCACAGATGATTGATGTAACACATAGGGTATCTCATACATGAACATTAATGCAAACTTTAACCCAAGTCATTGAAGCATAAAATGTAGGTCAGAGTACCCCAATTATCATCTGAAGCAACATCACTCTCCAAAATACATCAACTAACCAAAGATGGTTGATGTGCCACATGTAGATTCTCAGATATGAACCTTAACGCAAACTTTAACCGAAGTCATTGAAGCATGAAATGTAGGTCAGAGTGACCCAATTATCATCCAAAGCAGCATCACTCTCAAAGACGCATCTGCTGACCAAAGATGATTGATGTGCCACATGTAGTTCCTCAGATATGAACCTTAACGCAAACTAACCTGAGGTGGGACGAACGGACGGACGGACAGGCGAGATGCTATATCCCCTCCCCAACTTCGTTGGGCGAGGGGATAACAATACCATATGCTAGTTATAAGTTATGAAAATTGTAAGAACAAAATCCTTCATACTTTTATAATAACTGAAGTGCGGTTTATGCATAAAAGAGACGATTTGCGACAAAACACAATGAAAAAAAAAAATCATTAATTTGAAACTTATTTTCAATTTTGATATTTATCAATTAATTAGACTACTACAATACTATATTTGCCAAAGAACTCTTTTATTTGTTTGTTTGTTTATTTTTTTTTATCCCTATCGCCATTTCATTTTACTGAAATTATGGATGCTATTGCCAGTTCTAGCATGCAAAATTTTGTAAGTAACAAAAAAAAAATTGTGTCAACGAATACATACTTCGAATGTGTGTTATCCATGGCAAGAGATTCACAACTTTGTTGGGATTGAATATGTCATTGAAGGCTAATATTTTATGAGTCCATACATCTATGACAAAAAGTAAAGAATTTCTGACACTGAAAATTGTGTAACACTCATAATGCCCAAGGAACAATAGAGAATGGCAAGTACAAGAAAACGTATACAACTATAAATGCATCCAAGCAATCTTTCTAGAGGTTACGGTAGTTGCTTATTGATACGATTGGAATTTTTATGAAGAAGGATGAAATTATGGACAAGTTTGTGTAAGAAATGAAATTAAATAAATGCTTCTTCCTTTCTTTAGGAACCCGACGGTAGGAATCTTCTTCCCTAGAAACCATAGAGTCGTGTTTGGGTAGATCTGGTTTGGGTATAATTAGTATACATGTGTATTGGCAAACGAAAACACAGAAACAAAAAATTATAAAGGAAGACGAAAAACGAAGAAGAAGAATAATAGGTTCTTATACGAGACTATATTAAAGATAAGGGATTTCTTCCACGAGTGTGAGAAATTCCGTCTTTTCCTTAGTGAAACGAGGGTAAAAGACGAATCTTTTCTCACACGAGTAGAAGATATCCCGATCTTTAATTTTGGTCGAATATAAGAACCTATTTCTTCCGTAAAATACAACAACCAACCCGAAAGAAAGTAAATCTCGCCATATCTGGTGGAGTTCTGGGCGAGCTCAATTGTGACGTCAAATCATCCATGGAGTTTATTGTGGTAACAATTGTGACGTCGAACAAATCGAAACTTTCGATTGGACAATTACCCGTGTAATACAGCTTCGCGCGACCCTGTCTCCTATGGGCTGTCTTAAACGGAAAAGAACCCAATTTCAGTTTTATTTCATATAATTATCAATTAGTGTTTTATCTTGTACTGAACATGTTTTTGTTCCTTTCTTGTTACAGTTTTATTTTTGTTTTTCTGTCATCTGAATGATAACTGCAACAATGTGTTCATTCATTATAAATTTTTGAAAGTTTCTGGTGCATTATCTTTCCCCAATTTGTTCAACTTTTACGCAAAACATTTGTATTTGTGGCAACCATATTGAATCATCTGTCATGTGACCGGAAGTGGCAGTTGCTATTTATTTTTGTGGTTTTTGTACTACCTATTGGTTACTTTTTCTTATAATAAATTATCCATCAATATTTAGAAAAGCACAGAAAATGTTTACCCGGGAAATATCAAGATTGTTCACATCTTGTCTTTCAGTGGGTTTTTGTTGAATACCTCAAAAACAGGAAAAATGCAATAGATTTATATTTAACAAATGAAAACGTTTGGGTAATTGATAAATCCATTGAATTGATACAAAATCAAATGAAAATTTGCTGAAAAACGTATTCCACAACATTCGACAGTAGGTAAACTCATAGTCTAGGAGACATCCCCCCTTAAAACAAAAAAATTCCTCAACTTCTAGGTTTTCAAAATATGTTTTTCTTTTGTGATATCATAGCTAACATAGACATGTTTCGTTTTCTAACATATTTATTAACAATCATTGAAACGTATCTACATGATCAGATTTTGTTAATATTCCATCAAAATTTGGCAAAAATCAAAATTTCTAGTTTTCAGTCAATTTCCGGAAAACTGCACCGTAGGATTTTTTTACGACAGGGCAAAAAATATACTTTAGTCTATTGTCTTTCGAAAAATATCGTTTCTAGCCATGAGGTATGCTGGTCCATTAAACTCCTAAACTAAGCGTCTTTTTAAAACCCAGTCACTGCACTATTAGACTTAATGGTTTTAAACTCTTATAAATATAGATAACAAGGAATAAACTAATTCAAATCCCTCTTCAATTTAATTCTTCACATAATAAATATACCTTCTGTTTTACTTGCTCAGTGTCCATTGGAAATTGTGCTTTGAAAATTCTTTGACATTCTTGGTTAGGTCTACAAAATAAAATACAAAATTGGTTAGATCCAAAACATAAACCAAAAAACTTTTTTTTCATTCTAAGTGAGAAATTGATTAGAAAATATCAATGTTTGTTATATGATGACTATTCATGTTGTGAAATTAAAATTGTGTGGATAGGTAGGGAGTTCTAAACCCCCTAAAACCAAAATGTTTTTAATGTTTTCTTAGTTATCTAAGGGCTCTCCATTCAGGGTCGGCAGACAATTTTCTGCTACTCCCACAACCAAGGGTAATGGACAAATCATGAGTATAGCCGTAACATACAAAATCGACAAGAGCCCACAAGAATTTTCATTTTCTGCCTTCTGACCCTGGTACATCCCTTTTAATGGAATAGCCCTA
Organism: Modiolus philippinarum; assembly: GCA_002080025.1. Lineage (NCBI taxonomy): Eukaryota > Metazoa > Mollusca > Bivalvia > Mytilida > Modiolidae > Modiolus > Modiolus philippinarum. Next base: position 202,760 of record MJUU01073545.1, on the reverse strand, counting down.
ACAGTAAAATCATTATTAGATAAAGTTCATGGTCAGGAATAAGATAAACCTTTCTAACAGCCATACAGACTATCTTAAATACCAAGTAAAATATGTAGTCGTGAAAATTGTAATCAATGTTAAAGTCATATATTAAATACAGATTAATACATGGGCATTTCCATATTGGCCTGGTTATCATCCCGAGACACCCATATTGGCCAGAGACGAAGTCGAGGGACAATATGGGTCGAGGGATGATAATCAGGTCAATATGGAAATGCACATGTATTAAACTTTTTATTACATACTTCCGACGTTTAGAAATGCCAGGCCGATATGGACCGGAAGTCGTTTATTTGCCCAGGCCAATATGGACCGGAAGTCGTTTATTTTGTCTGAGATGCACGAGGAGCATAAAATAACCTATTATTTTCCCGGGGTGTGAAAATATGGACAGTTTACTTCCGGTCATATTGATCATGCAAAAATGCTTTTATTTCTACTAAGTATGTAATAATTTGTGTGATTTGTTTGTTAACAATACATACTGACTGAGGGCTTTCCACCGTGTAAAGAACGTGGAGGAATCCATCTCAGCTGGTTCTATAAATTTGTTAACAATTACTGGTAATTTTAAATTAATTCTCTGAACAGATCCACTCAGTCTGAAAAAAAAATCTTGAATCAATTAAAATGTTTCTCCTTTTGTCTTTTTGCTGGAAATAATGTTCCATGAATGTCAAATGTTTTTTCCATTAACTCATCAAATATTAGTACAGCTTCATAATACACATGTATAACTTGGTTGATTTCTTTGTTGCAAAAATGCAAACATCATAATACATAGATCTTTGTGTTCATTTGGGAAAATTAAGATGTAAATTAAATAACAGCAATTTGTTCACATATTTTACAAATATTACAGTACTGGCAAATAAATAGCAATAGCAAAGTTTAACAACAAATGAATATAAGCTAACAATCTGCATAAAGAACTCATTGAATACAAGATGAAGTGCTGCTTGTCACATAGCAATGTTTTTATAGGGTCTGCTTCAAACATATGAAGTTTCAAATTTTGTTCATTTTCAAAGCTTCATGGTGAATTCAAGATGAATAACAATAATAACAGTTATAATGCTACTACCAAGTTTTGTCTCAAACATTCACACCTGATCTTTACTTTCATAGCAGAACAAAATCCATATTCTTCAATTCTGTATAAAAACACTTTTTTATTACACTGGAGTACTTACGTAAATGATAAATTTAATATTGGAGCTTCAGAGAATTCTGAGATACATTCAGCGTTGATTACTTGTTGACTTTGTGCACCACATTCTATCACATTTCCTGTTGGTTTTGGTGTACAAGATAACTGTAATCATTAGTTAAGGACATTTTGTGCTAAGCTTGTATTTACAGAATTATTTCCATAAAATGTATATACATTGTGTAGTTCCAGTATAATTGTACGAAAGGTAAAGACAGATTTCTTCTACACAGAATCTGGATTTGAATAAGGTGTCATAAATGGGTCTCTGTTTCAGTCCCCATGGTTGCTTCAAGACGATAAGCCGAAATGATAGCCTTGTTTCTCTTCTATTAGAATTTGTATAAATTGTGATTTGAATTTTCAACAATCCAACTTCTACATGTATGTATATTATTTTGTCATAAACTTGTTCAAAACGCTTTCTGTTGGATAAAGTTTACAAAGATAATCTACTCATTAATGCCCCCTCAAACAGCTATTATCACTTTCAGCATTTTTAGACAGTATTTTGTATGTATACTTTTCATCAAAATCAGGTAGCAGGGAAGACATGAATTCACTCCATTTTGCATCACAAAATATCAGTTCTGCGGCCACCATGAATTTGTCCCCAACCAAAATCTTGAAAATCTGTTTTTCTTCCCTTTTTAAACATGTATAATGCCTTTAAATATCAAATTTTGTAATATTGACTGTAGAGCTATCTTAACTCATTCATTATATTGTTTTTGATGGAGATGTAGAAATTTTCTTTTGATATTGACCCTTTGCAATTTATTTTGAAGCCCTCTGGGTACAGGCATCTTTTCTCTCATTCTTGTTTAAGTTATTCAATATTTGGTTTACACAAATACATAAAACAAGACATAAATTTTTAAAATTGCCAAGTGGAATTGACCTTTTCTCAATAACTTTGATGTAGCTTCAGTAATTTTTAAAGGATATGACTACTAAGGTTTCCTGGACAACTGATATCGGCAGTAAACCCTGTAAACTGGAATGATGTCTTGTTTCCATAAAATATTCCAAGTCTTCCTAAATTCTGTCTATATTCTGATTTTACACCAATTTGTAAAGAATCATTTTCAAATAATACTCCATTATTTTTACATATAAATCTGAAAAAACAGTAAAAAATTTTATATACATTTTAATGATAGACTTATTATATACATGTAAATGTAATTTTTAGTGTTCAAGTTCTTCAAAAATAATTATATAAGTAATTACCAGCATATATTACATATGGTAAAAGTTTCCATTAATTTCATTGGCTATTACGCTCAAGTGATTTTAAGAATATTCAGTGTATTTTTAGCATTGTTTCTAATTTTAGGTATATTGACGCTATGTTTCTATTTTAAAGTATATTGACGCTATGTTTCTATTTTTAGTTTTATTAACGCTTTTGGTCTGGTTGCACTTTCCAGCTATAGTTTATCACAAAGAAAGGTCTTATGAAAAAAATATTTAAAAAATCTTGGAAAGCACTTTACCCATAAATAGGGGGTATCAAAATGTTTTCCAGAGCAACCACTGAAATTAATGAAAATAAAGGGGGACGTCGAGTGCAGCATGATACGACCACAGCATGTCGACCACTGAAATTTGAATAAGTTTAATTTAAAAGTGAATAAGGACACTGTAACTAAATGGACACAATAAGGAGCTTGACACAGTAATTAGCTGGACATACTATTATAAGCTTACAACAAGAGGAATCAAAAGAAAAAAATCCCATCAGAAGCCAATAAAAACAGAGATTTTACATATTTTCAAAAATTGCAATTTCGGCCCCTTTGACCCCTTATAGTTTGGAAACAGCAAGAGCTTTACCAAATCTATAGGCGTACTACTGAAAGCTTACAACAAGAGGAACCTAAAGAAAAAATCCCACCTAAATGGGATGAAAAATAAAAATTTTTAGGTAATCTGGATGTTTGCAATTTTGGCCCCTTTTGGCCCCTCATAGCTCGGAAAGGAAAGAAGTTATCAAAAATCTGATGGCGCAACACTATATTAATTTTTCAGTAAGAATCCATTGCAAAAAACTGCACCAAAATTGGACTAAAAATAAAAAAACAAAATTTTTGAAATTCGCCCCTTTTGAGCCCCATTTATCTCATGAACGGTACATGCCATGTCAAATCCATTGACATACAACAGATGGGAAATTTCCTCAGGAACGCACTGAAAGAAACCCAATCAAAATCTGATAAATAATAATTTTGCCCTTTTGGTCCCCTTTTAAAAAACGGGAGGAGCCAAAATAATGAAAATACACCCAACCTTCCTTTTGTGCCAAAAACACTGTGTCAAAATTTCATAAGGATTGATCAACTTAAACTTAAGTTATTGACCAAAAACAAAAGTGTCTACAGACGACAACAAGGCCATACGACGACGACAACGACGACAGCGCCATATCATTAAACGACCACAAATTTTTTGCGGTAGCAATCTTTGTAGAATGCCTTCCCTACATCATTCCTGTATAGTTTAGTGAAATTTGCTTCAGTGGTTTCAGAGGAGTTGATGAAAATGATGTTTTTCCCATAGGGTCCATTTTGTTAAATATAAGTTCCGCGCTGGCGGCCATATTTTTTGTCATATCAGAATGAAATGTGCAATCTTTGTAAAGGACCTTCCATACATCATTCCTATATAGTTTAGTTGAATTTGCTTCAGTGGTTTAAGATGAGTTGACGAAAATGATATTTTTCCCATAGGGTCCAATGTTAAATATAAGTTCCACCCAGGGGCCATATTTTTTGTTGTATTGGAAAGAAATAAGCAATCTTTGTTCAGGACCTTCCATACATTATTCCTGTATAGTTAAGTTGAATTTGCTTCAGTGGTTTAAAAGAAGTTGATGAAAATGACGTTTTCCGTAGGGTCCAATGTTAAATATAAGTTCCGTGCTGGCGGCCATGTTTTCTGTTGGATCGGAACAAAATGAACAATCTTTGTTAAGGACCTTCCATATATTATTCCTGTAAAGTTTGGTTGAATTTGCTTCAGTGGCAGAGGAGTTGATGAAAATGACGTTTCTCCCATAGGGTCCAATGTTAGATATAAGTTCTGCACTAGCGGTCATGTTTTTTGTTGGATCAGGATTGAAATGAGCAATCTATGTGAAGGACCTTCCATACATCATTCCTGTAAAGTTTGGTTGAATTTTCTTCGGTGGTTTCAGAGGAGTTGATGAAAATGATGTTTTTCCCATAGGGTCCAATGTTAAATATAAGTTCCAAGCTGACGGCCATGTTTTTTGTCGGATGAGACGAAATGAGCAATCTTTGTTAAGGACCTTCCATCATTCCTGTAAAGTTTGGTTGAATTTGCTTCAGAGGTTTCATAGGAGTTGATGAAAATGTGAAAAGTTAACAGACGGACATACGACAGATGCCAAGTAATGGCAATAGCTCACACTGACCCTTTGGGTCAGGTGAGCTAATCAAAGTCCAAAGGGACTGGTGGATTAGTGTCTATGATGGCAATGATCAGTATCTGATCTATTGAAATTTTATGTACACTGTCCAATAGTGTCCATGTATGATATGAATAATTGCCTGTCTATGTCATGCATAATTACTCATTTTTTACAATGGGTCTAATTATAATGATGATATCAAAACCAAGAAAGGTACAAAAACCATGTTTTGCTCATCAAGAAAATTAACATGCCTTTCTGACAGTCAGCAAGTATTTACTCAGGCCATCTTCATTTGATCACACCAGCCAATCATTTAGAGACAAATATTCAAAGAATTTTGATTTTATACCAGAAACCTATTACATATTATCAGAAGTCCATTACTAATAATGGACTTCTGATATTATGGGTTCCCTGCTGTACACTCAACATAGACTAAACAATGACAGCACCATCTTGATCAAGTACAGTTTGAAATTTAATTCTAAAGAAGAGACCTGAATGAAAGGTTTGTGAATGCTGACAAGACGCAAAAGCTGACAAGGCATGAGCAGCAATACCCTGCTCTTTATGGAGATAATTATTCGTCCAAGAAACACACGAAGACATGAAAACGATGATCTGTGCCAAGTTCTTTGTGCAACAATGCATCTCAATTCACGCTATGATATACATTCTCATGCAATTGAAAATGACTGTTATGCATTGTAAATACTAAAATGACATTATCTCAATTTTTGTATGACCAAACTCTGATCAACGGCTATTAACGCGCAACACCCTGGACTGAACATTGTTGGACGAACGGCAATCAACAGATCAACACCCCTACCTGATCCTATTTCGAATTTAGTCAACTCCAACCCCGATCGTTGCAAAATATCGTCTGTTTCGGAATATGCAATGACAACTGTTTCCAGGTAATATTTTGTATTTACCGATGAACGACTTCTTCAGTATTTTGTTTTGAGTCGGCCATTAAATGTATACCGAACGCGGACCTCGGAGAAGACACTAAATGACAAATGGAACAGCCAACGTGGAACAGCCATACTTTTCCATTCATTGATAATTGATAACTAGAAATGTAAACAAACATTACGTCTTCCGTAGATTGTATATAATGGACTGTTGTTCTCGACGGCTACTGAATTTTTATTTCCAATGCATTGTTATGATTTATTTCAAAACGGCCACATCGTTTCATTGACGGTTCAGCGTTTACGCCATTCATACAGTAAGACATCAATCTTCCATATTCATACATCTACACACAAAATTTTATGAATGGGAAATTCATTCGGTGATTAATTAACGAATTCGGGCACCATTTAAGTGTTGAAAAGTTCGTGCAATCAAATTAATGTTCAATGAAAATAGACTATTGAGTGTTAGAGTTTTTTATGAGATCAGAAAGATTTTATGAGGTTTCCTGAAAAGGATTCTTTTAGCATGGGTATGATCACTAATGTTTGATTGCGTGAGGTTAGTCACCCGGGGTCGTAACATAGGATAGAATTCTATCCTTTGGATAGACACTAATCCAAAAATGATGGACTTTTTACTCTGTCAATATGTTATATATGGACCTGTTAACATATTGACGTCCTAATAAGTACATAGTTGATAAATATCAACACTTAATTTCAAACACTTTTCTTTTCAAAATCATCAAATTGCATCAATTAAAAAATCTGACCAATAAATATGTATTCATGTCCCAACGCATGTACATGTATACCATTAAAGTTTGTTTAAAAAAAATTTTTTTTTATGCCCCGCCTACGATAGTAGGGGGCATATAGTGTTCGGGTTGTCCGTCCGTCCGTTCGTCCGTCCCAAGCTAGGTTTACCTACAGGTTTAAGTTTTTTTCTGGGAAGGATGTATGCTATTATCACAAAACTTTATAAAAATACACATAAGCAACTAATTAAACAAAAATCATAATAAAATTTTACCCATGCTACCAACTTCATGCTTCACTGATCATGGGGAAAAAGTGTGATAGTATGAGGTTTACCCACAGGTTGAAGTTTTTTTTTCTGTGAAGGATGTATGCTATTATCATTAAACTTTACATAAATACACATTAGCATCTAATTAAACAAAATTCATAATAAAAAACTTTACCCATGCTACCAACTTCATGCTTCACTGATCACGGGAAAAAAGTGTGATAGCATGAGGTTTACCCACAGGTTGAAGTTTTTTTTCTGTGAAGGATGTATGCTATTATCATGAAACTTTACATAGATACACATTAGCGTCTAATTAAACAAAAATCATAATAAAATTTTACCCATGTTACCAACTTCATGCTTCACTGATCATGGGAAAAAATTGTGATAGTATGAGGTTTACCCACAGGTTGAATTTTTTTTTCTGTGAAGGATGTATGCTATTAGCATTAAACTTTACATAAATACACATTAGCATCTAATTTAACAAAAATCATAATAAAACTTTACCCATGCAATCAACTTCATGCTTCACTGATCGTGGAAAAAGCGTGATAGTATGAGGTTTACCCACAGATTGAAGTTTTTTTCTGTGAAGGATCTATGCTATTATCATTTAACTTTACATAAATACACATTAGCATCTAATTAAACAACAAGTGTGGACCCAAATTGATGTCTCGCCCGTCCCTTAACATGTTCACTGGACTGTGAAATTAGTTTAACTGACAAAAGCAATATAGCAGACTGTCACATATCACCCCAAACCAAAATTCCAAATATTAATGACCTACCACTGATAGATCCTGAAAAACCAAACATGTTCACTAGACCATGAAAATGAGGTCAAGGGCTAAAGCCTAATAGCAGGCTGTCATCTTCCATCTAAGACAAACCCACATGCCAAATATTATTGAACTTACATTAATAGATACTAGGAAACTTAACATGATCACTGGACCATGAAATTGAGGTCACAGACAAAAGCCATACAGCAGACTGTCATGTACTATGCAAAACCAACATATAACCAAATATCATTGACCTACCACATATAGTTACTGAGAAAATGACCTAATCACAAAAATTTAACATGCTCTTTAGACCATGAAATTGCGGTCAAGGACAAAAGTCATATGACAGACTGTCATGAACTACCTAAGACCAATCTACATACCATATATCATTGACCTACCACTTATAGTTACTTAAAAACTAAACTAAGCACAAAAAACTTAACATGTTCATTGGACCGTGAAATTGAGGTCACAGACAAAAGCCATATAGCAGACTCCCATGGACTACTAAAAACCAACCTATATACCAAATATCATTCACCTACCACTTATAGTTACTGAGAAAATGACCTAATCACAAAAACTTAACATGCTCACTAGACCATGAAATTGAGGTCAAGGACAAAAGCCATATGACATACTGTCATGTACTACCCAAGACCAACTTACATACCAAATACCATTGACCTACCACTTATAGTTACTTAAAAACTAAACTAAGCACAAAAACTTCACATGTTCATTGGACCGTGAAATTGAGGTCACAGACAAAAGCCATATAGCAGACTGTCATGTACTACTCAAGACCAACCTATATACCAAATATCATTGACCTACAACTTATAGTGACTGAGAAAGTGACCTAATCACAAAAACTTAACATGAAAGTTTACCGCCGCCGTCATATTGTACGCATATGTCTCGCTTTCAGCGACTTTCGTCGCGGGCGAGACAAAAATCATAATAAAAATTAATTATCCATGCTTCCAACTTCATGCTTCAGTGATCATGGAAAAAAGGGGTGTATGTATGAGGTTTTACCTCAGTTTTAAGTTTTTTCTCTGAAGGATGTATGCTATTATTATTACACTTTATATAGATACTCATTAGGATATAAATAAATAAAAGATATTATAAATATTTAGCAATGTAACCAACTTCATGCTTCACTGGTCATGGAAAAGGGGGGATAGTTTAAGGTTCATCTTCTGTGAAGGATGTATGCTATTTTCATTGAATTTTATTAAATACCTATTAGTGGATAATCAAACTAAAATCATAATAAGAATATTTCCATGAAAGCAACTTCATGTTTTACTGGTCATGAAATATACCATTCTTCAAAAGAGTTGTGAGGCAGGGCATTGTGTCCATTAGACACATATTCTTGTTAATTACTACTTGAACTGTGCATTTTTCATATTAAAAATTCCAATCAAAAAGACTTGGAACAGTCATTTCAATAAACTGGCGGGTAAAACCAGTTTTATGGTGCACCAAATCTCCCCTTTCATTGTGATAGTGTCTGTGGTAGCAACTCAAAAGCCATTGCCATAGAAAGGTTGTTGATGATGAAAAGAAACCTATACACCTTATTACTTTGTTGCTAAGGTATTACAATTTTACAATATACTTAATACAGAGTTCTGCTAGATTATTAAACCTATAAATGAATAAATTAATAAGAAAACCCACAGATATCTATTTAATAATTTTAGCACATTCTGTGCAATATTGAGTCACTCACTTTCTATAATTTTCATCAGCACCTGCTGTTAAACCATTTGCATCTAGTCCTCCATTTTGTGTAGGTGTGTCAAATACGTCAACTAAGAATCCACCCAATCCTCCACCTGTGTCTCCACCACCGGACGGTGGTGTTGTTGTTCCCAGTCCCAGTAAATCTGCTGAACCACTGCTGGGTGCTGATATCGACTGAAAATTATTTAAGATAAACATATATACATGTACCAGTTAATACCTGATCATAATTCTAATTGTAACGTTCAGTTTCATTGGGCAACATCATGAACAGTAAATAAAGACCCCTATTAACATGGACCACACAGTTTTAAATGTACTAAATTGGAATTATAAGGATGAAACACTAATTTTGGGAAATTATGTATGTATAAACAATGGCAGGGTCCTTCACAATCTTCACATAAAATCCTTCAATCAGTTTGTTAGTGAGCTGCAGGAGTTATACATATATAATGTTTAATCCTACTATAGTGAATGAACATAATGTTTAAGAGCTGGCCAAACACTTTCATCTGTGTTTTTACCCCTCTGAGCCATACATGTGATCTCCCGACGGGAGCATGGAAATCTCCCGGATTTTCAAGGGCTTCTTTAACCTCCCGGAATTCCAGAAATATCTCCCGGAAAATCGGCTTCCAGCCAAAATAAAAAAAAAATGTGTTCCAAATCGCCATTTAGGAGTATTCCCAAGTGATATAATTAGCCTATAGTCACTTGACTGCTCATAATCTTTGTTACTGTAATCTAATTGTCCAAAAACTGACACTTTAATTACACCTGTGATGCTTATTAAAGGATTAGGTCAGTTGTAAACAAACGCCATCGGTGATTTGTTTATCGGTGTTCCTGAGCACGGTATCACTAATTTCCGGTCAATCAGAAATAACTTGCTTACCTGTATGGCAATTAACTATCAGTAATTTAAAATAATTAATTCTTTGAACATAAAAATCTTTCTTTCAGCAAATTTTTCATAATTAACAGGTCAAACCTTCTCTTTGAATCCATTGATTTTTTTTAAAGATCACGTTTCTTTTAAAGTTGGGTTATTTCCCCCTTAAAAATTGTCTTTCCATTTCCATGAATTTATTTTTTAGAATTGAACTTTTGCTGATATTTGCTAAATCAATATAACATAAATTTTTATTTTACCACTATTTTAGCTAAAAAATGTGTTTGTAAGCAACATTTGTTTGATATTTTGCAAAATAATTTCTTTAAAATCACAAATTAATAGAAAGTAAAACTAAGATATAGATATTTATAATGCTCTGTTATTGATTGCTTGCACTCATTTACAAATGAGTGCATAAAGCAGATATAGAGAAATGATTCTATGTATGTTTAACATCAACAAAACAATAACAGGAACCCATTATTATAACTATTGTGCTAAATCTTAATCTGGAACAATGATGTGCATTAATTCATACATAACAATTATAAATTATAAAAGTAAAATCTTCATAATACACATTGCCATGCGAAAATTATATGCAAAAGTGCCTAAAGGTCTCAAAATCTTAGCTTAATCGCTGGCAGTATAAATTTGATGTTGAAAATATGGCAATAAAAAATCTCCCTGATTTCACCTGAAAAAATGGCTAATCTCCCTGAAAATCAAGGTTATCTCCTGCATTGGCTCCAGAGACCTATCACATGTATGCTGAGCCTGTGGTAGTTTAAGCAATTATGAGTTTTTTACTCATTTGAGCCTGTTGGATTTAGTGTAATTAATGTTTTTTTACTCATCTGAGGCTGTGGTTGTGGGTGTAATTATGTGTTTTTTACTCCTCTGAGATTGTGGTACTTTGTGTAATTATGTGTTTTTTACTCCTCTGAGATTGTGGTACTTTGTGTAATAATGTGTTTTTTACTCATCCAAGTTTGTTGGATTAATGTAATTACGTGTTTTTTACTCATCTGAGTCTGTGGTAGTTTGTGTAATTATGTGTTTATAACACCTATGAGCCTGTGGTAGTTTATGTAATTATGTGTTTACTACTCCTCAGAGCCTAACCTAGTTTATGTAATTATGTGTTTATACAGAACTTACTGTAGCATTTACAGCTGGTGGAACATGTACATCTACATTATTACTCCTCAGAGCCTGAGCTAGTTTATGCAATTGTGTTTATACAGAACTTACTGTAGCATTTACAGCTGGTGGAACATGTACATCCACATTATTACTCATCTGAGCCTGTGGTAGTTTGTGTTCACGTTTCTCCTCTGTAGCATCTGGTACAGAGGATGGTTTCTTCTTCTTCAGTTTGGCTAAGATAGACGATTCTCTTTCTGGGAAAGGTGGCATTTCTTCTAAAACTGTCGCCTGAAAACCAATATTCACTAAAATAAATAGCATTTACATTTTACTAATTTTCTGTGTTTACACTAGAACTAGAATGTAACTAGAGGCTCTGAGACTGAGCCTGTATCGCTCACCTGACAAAATGCATCTATGCCAAGCATGTCCAAAAATGATGTTTATTATTGGGGTCTAATGTTTAGCTATGTTCTCCATTAGCACCTGTGTTTTTTGCTTCTAATCCTATTTAAATGAGTAACCTTCTATATATTTAGTTAAATTTAAGAGAAGATGATGAAAAGGATGGTATTCTCATAATGGGCTAATGTTAAACTACTCGAAAGTTCTGCACTGGTGGCCATTTTTTTTTCTGATCTAAATGAAATGAGCAATTTTTGTAAAGTACCTTCATTACATATTTCCTGTACAGTTTGGTCGAATTTGCTTCAGTGGTTTCAGAGGAAAAGTTGAAAATGTGATTTTTCCATAGGGTCCAATGTTAAACTAGGTTCCGTGCTGGCGGCAATACTTTTTATGGGATCGGAACGAAATGAGCAATCTTTGTTTAGGACCTTTAGTACATCATTCCTGTAAAGTTTGGTTGAATTTGCTTCCGTAGTTTCAGAGGAGAAGATGAAAATGTGATTTTCCCATAGGGTCCAATGTTAAACTTAGTTCCTCCCTTGCAGCCATGTTTTTATGGGATCGGAATGAAATGAGCAATCTTTGTTCAGGACCTATAGTACATCATTCCTGTAAAGTTTGGTTGAATTTGCTTCAGTGGTTTCAGAGGAGAAGATGACTAGAGGCTCAGAGACTGAGCCTGAATCACTCACCTGACAAAATTCTTCTATGCCATGCTTGACCAAAAATATGTTTATTACCAATGGGGTCTAATATTTAGCTAAGTTCTCCATTAGAACCTGTGTTTTTGTCTTATTCTATTGGAATGAGTAATTTTTGCAAAGGACCTTCTATACATTTAGTTAAATTTGCTTGAATAGTTTCAAGAAGATGATGAAAAGGATGGCTTTCTCATACCGGGCTCCAATGTTAAACTATGTTCTGCAGTGGAGGCCATGTTTTTTACTGGATCAAAATGAAATGAGTAGTTTTTGTAAAGTACTTTTATTGGATGGGAACAAAATGAGTATTCTTTGTCAAGATGAAAATGTGATTTTTCCCATAGGGTCCAATGTTAAACCTAAGTTCCTCGCTGGCGGCCATGTCTTTTATCATATCGGGACAAAATGAGTATTCTTTGCTGAGGACCTTTAGAACATCATTCCTCTAAAGTTTGGTTGAATTTGCTTCAGTGGTTTCAGAGAAGATGAAAATGTGATTTTCCCATAGGGTCCAATGTTAAACTAAGTTCTGTGCTGGCAGCCATGTTTTTTAACGGATCATTACAAAATGAGTATTCTTTGTCAAGGACCTTTAGTACATCATTCCTGTAAAGTTTGGTTGAATTTGCTTCAGTGGTTTCAGAGGAGAAGATGAAAATGTGATTTTTCCCATAGGGTCCAATGTTAAACCTAAGTTCCATGCTGGCAGCAGGTTTTTTATTGGATTGGAATAAAATGAGCAATCTTTGTAAAGGACCTTTAGTACATTATTCAAATAAAGTTTGGTTAAATTTGCTTCAGTAGTTTCAGAGGAGAAGATGAAAATGTGATTTTCCCATAGGGTCCAATGTTAAATCATGTTCCGTGCTGGCGGCCATGTTTTTTGTCAGATCGGAACAAAATGAGCAATTGTTGTTAAGGACCTTTAGTACATCATTCCTGTAAAGTTTGGTTGAATTTGCTTCAGTAGTTTCAGAGGAGAAGATGAAAATGTGATTTTCCCATAGGGTACAATGTTAAAGTATGTTCCGTGCTGGCGGCCATGTTTTTTATCAAATCGGAACAAAATGAGCATTCTTTGTCAAGGACCTTTAGTACTTAATTCCTGTAAAGTTTGGTTGAATTTGCTTTCATGGTTTCAGAGGAGAAGATGAAAATATGATTTTTCCTATAGGGTTCAATGTTAAACCTAAGTTCAGCGCTGGCAGCCATGTTTTTTGTCGGATCGGAAGGAAATGAGCAATCTTTGTAAAGGACCTTTAGTACATTATTCAAATAAAGTTTGGTTAAATTTGCTTCAGTAGTTTCAGAGGAGAAGATGAAAATGTGATTTTCCCATAGGGTCCAATGTTAAATCATGTTCCGTGCTGGCGGCCATGTTTTTTGTCAGATCGGAACAAAATGAGCAATTGTTGTTAAGGACCTTTAGTACATCATTCCTGTAAAGTTTGGTTGAATTTGCTTCAGTGGTTTCAGAGCAGAAGATGAAAATGTGATGTTTCCCATTGGGTCCAATGTTAAATCTAAGTTCGGCACTGGCAGCCATGTTTTTCGTCGGATCGGAACGAAATGAGCAATCTTTGTAAAGGACCTTTAGTACATCATTCCTATAAAGTTTGATTAAATTTGCTTCAGTAGTTTCAGAGGAGAAGATGAAAATGTGAAAAGTTTAACGGACAGACAGACGACGGATGCCAAGTGATGGCAATAGCTCACACTGACAGGTGAGCTAAAAATGTGATTTTCCCATAGGGTCCAATGTTAAACTATGTTTTTTCTAGAGCCTCTATGTTTTTTATCCAATTGGAACGAAATAAGCAATCTTTGTTAAGGACCTTTAGTACATCATTCATGTAAAGTTTGGTGGAGTCTGCTTACCGTAGTTTCAGAGAAGAAGATGAAAATTTGATTTTCTCATAGGGTCCAATGTTAAACACTAGTTCCGCGCTGGCGGCCATGTTTTTTGTTGGATCAGAACAAAATGAGCAATCTTCGTTAAGGACCTTTAGTACATCATTCCTGTAAAGTTTGGTTGAATTTGCCTCAGTGGTTTCAGTGGAGAAAGGAAAATGTGATTTTCCCATAGGTTCCAATGTTAAACTATGTTCCATGCTGGCAGCCATGTTTTTTTATCGGATCTGAATGAAATGAGCACTCTATGTTAAGGACCTTTAGTACATCATTCCTGTAAATTTGGTTGAATTTGCTAGGGTGGTTTCAGAGGAGAAGATGAAAATGTGATATTTCCCATAGGGTCCATTGTAAAACCTAAGTCCCTCGCTGGCGGCCATGTTTTTTGTCAGATCCGAACAAAATGAGCAATCTTTGTTAAGGACCTTTAGTACATCATTCCTGTAAAGTTTGGTTGAATTTGCTTTAGTGGTTTCAGAGGAGAAGAGGAAAATGTGATTTTTCACATAGGGTCCAATGTTAAACCTAAGTTCCGTGCTGGCGGCCATGTTTTTTGTTGGATCAGAACGAAATGAGCAATCTTTGTAAAGGACCTTTAGTACTGTATCATTCCTGTAAAGTTTGGTTGAATTTGCTTCAGTGGTTTCAGAGGAGAAGATGAAAATGTGAAAAGTTAATGGACGACGGACGGACAGACAGACGGACCACGGACGCAAGTAATGGCAATAGCTCACACTGACCCTTCGGGTCAGGTGAGCTAAAAATGAGCATAAATCTACAATACATGTTTAACTTTAAAATAATCCAAAACTTCACAATGTCAGATATTAACTTAACCCCAAAGATACTGCATTTTAACATTTTATTTTGAACTTTTTTGAGTTTATTGTGTATTATTACATACTTAGTAGAAATAAAGGCGTTTTTGCATGATCAATATGACTGGAAGTAATCTTTCCATATTTTCACACCGTAGGAAAATAATGGGTTATCATATGTTTTATGCTCCCCGTGCATCTCAGACAAAATAAATCACTTCCGGTCCATATTGGCCTGTGCAAATAAACGACTTCCGGTCCATATCCGCCTGGCATTTCTAAATGTCGGAAGTATGTAATAAAAAATTTAATACATGTGCATTTCCATATTGACCTGATTATCATCCCTCGACCCATATTGTCCCTCGACTTTGTCTCAGGCCAATATGGGTGTCTCGGGATGATAACTAGGGCAATATGGAAATGCCCATGTATTAATCTGTATTTAACTACGGTACTGTAATTTGAGGTTAAATGAAACTTCTATTTATTTCAGAACAAATTTTACAAATGTTCTTTAAAGGAAAGGTTGATTTCGGAGTTTATGTTGGGGCCTTATTTGTTAAAGAAAAGGGAACAAAGTACCTTGTTTAGTAATTGACTAAAATGAGGTGTGAAAAATTTCGTAAAGGTTCCTTGGAACCATGTGTCTCGCCTGCTCAGTAAGGTATCATTTTAATCAGGACAATACTAACGTTTATATACTTTCTGTATTCCAAAAAATAACTGGTCTGTAAAAGTTTCAGGAATTTACCAAAATTGAAATCAAATATGTTTTGCAATTTAGGTATTGAAAATGACTCACCAAAATGTATTTAAAATGGTATGGTTGCTAGGCAAAATTTCAAAAAATAAAAGACCTTGAAGAGTTTCAGGAAATTTACCAAAATTGGAATAAAATATTTTTGCAATTCCATTCTTGATAATTACTGTTTTCATCAATATATTTTTTAAAAAGTATGGTTGATAGGTAGAATTCCAAAAATTAATAGGTCTAAGAGAGTTCCAGGAAATTTACAAAAAATCGGAATAAAAAAATTTTGCAATTTTATTTATTAAAATGTTTTTGTTGATTTCAAATTCACTCAAAAACCATGGTTGCTAAGAAGAATTTCAAAAAATTGCATGTCTTGGACAGTTTTAGGAAATTTACCAATGTTGGAATAAAAATATTTTTGCAATTCCATTATTGAAAATGACTGATTTCATCAATATATTTTTAAAAAGGTATGGTTGCTAGGTAGAATTCCAAAAATTAATTGGTCTTAGAGAGTTCAAGGAAATTTACTAAAAATCGGAATAATTAATTTTTGCAATTTTATTCATTAAAATGTTTGTTTATTTCAAATTCACTCAAAAACCATGGTTGCTAAGAAGAATTTCAAAAACTTGCATGTCTTAAAGAGTTTCAGGAAATTTACCAACATTGGAATCAAATATTTTTGCAATTCCATTAACGAAAATTGCTGTTTTCATCAATATATTTTTAAAAAAGTATGGTTGCTAGGTAGAATTCCAAAAATTAATTGGTCTTAGAGAGTTCCAGGAAATTTACCAATGTTGGAACCCTGTTTTTTATTTGTTACGCATTCAAAATTATGCTTGGCATCAATTTCCAATTTCAATGAAATTCTGTTAAGATACAAACACTTAATTCACTTTCTTAAGAACTTTTATTTGTGGATTAACATTGAAATATTTAGCAAAAAACTAAGTCCAAATACGCAAAAAATATGGAAAACCAAAAAAATTCCAATAAGATTTAATAACTTTATTCAACTTCTAAAAAACTTTAATCTGTGGGTTAACATTCAATTTTTTTGCAAAAAACAAAAATAAGTACAAATACAGAAAAATGAAAACTAGAGGCTCAGCTACTGAGCCTGTATCGCTCACCTGACAAAATGCTGAACAGCAGGATTTTTCGATGTTCTGTATGGTGGCCATGTTTTTTATGTGAATTTCCCATAGGACCAAAATAAACTGTGTTCTGTGCTGGCAGCCATGTTTTTCATTGGATCAGAACAAAATGAGCAATCTTTGTTCAGGACCTTCAGTTCATCATTCCTGTAAAGTTTGGTTGAATTTGCTTCAGCGGTTTCAGAGGAGAAGAAGAAAATGTAAATTTTCCCATAGGGTCCAATGTTAAAACTATGTTCCCCGCTGGCGGCCATCTTGGAT
>MJUU01073545.1:172263-185251 GCA_002080025.1 Modiolus philippinarum | reverse complement strand
GGTAGTTTCTGAGAAGAAGATCTTTGAATGTCTTTTCCATAGGGTCCAATGTTAAAACTATGTTCTCCGCTGGCGGCCATCTTGGATTAGGTACGGACCTGCCAGATACCTTTTTTGGAAGGGACCATCTAAGGACCATTGTAACTAAGTTTGGTTATAATTGGACTGGTAGTTCCTGAGAAGAAGATCTTTGAATGTGTTTACCCATAGGGTCCAATGTTAAAACTATGTTCCCCGCTGGCGGCCATCTTGGATGAGGTACGGACCTGCCAGATACCTTTTTTAAAGGGGACCATCCAAGGACTATTGTGACCAAATTTGGTTCCAATTGGCCCAGTGGTTTCAGAGGAGAAGATCTTTGAATGAAAAGTTTACGCCGGACGGACGGACGACGGATGCCAAGTGATGGCAAAAGCTCACCCTGGCATAGCCAGGTGAGCTAAAAATCACATCCCTCACTACTTTTGGGTGGTTTTTACAATGTAAAAAGATGCCTCATCTATTTTTTGGCAAATAAAAAGATAAAAAAAATCACCTCCCTCCCTCATCTGTTTCAATGAAAAATGGGTCAAAGACTCAAATGGCCGGGTTGCGTTTGGGTGCTTCTAGCTATAAAGAGTTGTTTTATTGGTTCCCTACTGGGTCTGTGTATAGAATATGTTGAAAATATTGATAAAACATGACTAAGTCAAAAGGCCTGGCAAAATATGAAAAAATATTGGAAATAATTCAATAAAGTCAGATGCACATCTTCAAAATATATAGAAACATTCTGTGGAGTTTCAAAAGTCAGAGATGAAAATTGTAGGAGGAGTTGATTTCACAAAGTAGGTACCCTTTGTTGAAAATGTCAATAAAAATTGAACAAGTTCCAAAGTCTGTAAAAATAGGATAAAATTTGCAAAATAATACCAGAAAGGGAGGTGCACATCTACAATATATAAAGAAACATTTTGTGAAGTTTCAAAAATGTAGGTTGAAAACTGTAAGAGGAGTTGATTTCACAAAATAGGTACCCTTTGTTGAAAATGTTGATAAAAATGACTAAGTTCCAAAGTCCGTAAAAATAGGAAAAAATTTTCAAAATAATTCCAAAAAGGGACGTGCACATCAACAATATATATAGAAACATTTTGTGAAGTTTCAATAATGTAGGTTGAAAACTGTAGGAGGAGTTGATTTCACAAAATAGGTACCCTTTGTTGAAAATGTTGATAAAAAATGACTAAGTTCCAAAGTCCGTAAAAATAAGAAAAAATTTTCAAAATAATTCCAAAAAAGGGAGGTGCACATCTACAATATACTGTATAGGGCTTTTTATTCGCGGTACGAAATTTTCGCTTTTTTCTGTGTTGTACTTTTTCGCAGGGTTTTATATTCGCGGGTTTCTTAATAAAATTCGTTAGGTTCATTTATATTCAGGTTTACATTGAAATATTCGCGGGTATAAATTTTCGTGCTTATCTTGTAAAACGCAAATAGCGCAAAAATTAATACCCCGCGAAATATAACAACCATACAGTATAAAGAAACATTGTGTGAAGTTTCAAAAATGTAGGTTGAAAACTGTAGGAGGAGTTGATTTCACAAAATAGGTACCCTTTGTTAAAAATGTCAATAAAAAATGACTAAGTTCCAAAGTCCGTAAAAATAAGAAAAAATTTTCAAAATAATTCCAAAAAGGGAGGTGCACATCTACAATATACTGTATAGGGCTTTTTATTCGCGGTACGAAATTTTCGCTTTTTTCTGTGTTGTACTTTTTCGCGGGGTTTTATATTCGCGGGTTTCTTAATAAAATTCGTTAGGTTCATTTATATTCAGGTTTACATTGAAATATTCGTGGGTATAAATTTTCGTGCTTATCTTGTAAAACGCAAAGAGCGCGAAAATTAATACCCCGCGAAATATAACAACCATACAGTATAAAGAAACATTGTGTGAAGTTTCAAAAATGTAGGTTGAAAACTGTAGGAGGAGTTGATTTCACAAAATAGGTACCCTTTGTTGAAAATGTCAATAAAAAATGACTAAGTTCCAAAGTCCGTAAAAGTAAGAAAAAATTTTCAAAATAATTCCAAAAAGGGAGGTGCACATCTAAAATACATGTAGAAACATTGTGTGAAGTTTCAAAGATGTAGGTTGAAAACTGTAGGAGGAGTTGATTTCACAAAATCAGTATCCCA
The DNA here is from genome assembly GCA_002080025.1 of Modiolus philippinarum. Classification (NCBI taxonomy): domain Eukaryota; kingdom Metazoa; phylum Mollusca; class Bivalvia; order Mytilida; family Modiolidae; genus Modiolus; species Modiolus philippinarum. The sequence goes on along the minus strand of MJUU01073545.1, from coordinate 183,065 downwards.
TTTTCCCCGCCGCCTGCCCGACATTCACCATACTATAAGCCGGATTTGCAGTACGTGCAACCTGGCCAAAAATGGCCTGAGAACCAACAAGTGATCTGTGAGCCCAAGCTCACTAGAAATACCCCTCTCAGCCAATGAATCATAGAGGGAAAGTGCAAATTCAAGTGTGTGAGTGAACCCAATACAGAAGTGAACATCAAAATTGATCAAGTCAGTAAACAGCAAGTAGTGTCTCGGTTGGTCTGAAAACACATCCTACAATATGGCTGGACTATACAAAGCTTGTGACAAAATTTAAAAAATGCGTCATAAAACAATGTAGAGAAATCCTTGACGAAAAATTACTCGATTATGCCACAATTGCAAAAAGATTGACCAAGTCTGTAAACAGGAAGTAGTATTCTGAAAAGTCAGAAAACGCATCCCACAATATGGCATGACCATGCAAAGCTTCTGACAAAATTTCAGCTTTGTATCATTTACCATCACAGAGAAAACTTTGACGAAAATTCAGTCTATAATGCTACAAGTGTCAAAATAGACCAAGACGGTAAACAGGAAGTAGTATCCCGACAGGTCAGAAAACCAATCCCACAATATGGCATGACCATCCAAAGCCTCTGACAAAATTTCAGCTTTGTATCATTTACCATCACAGAGAAAACTTTGACGAAAATATACTCTATAATGCTACAAGTGTCAAAATTGACCAAAGTCGGTAAACAGGAAGTAGTATTCTGATTGGTCCAAAAATGCATCCCACAATATGGCATGATTATACAAAGTTTGTGACAAAATTTCAGATCTGTACCATTTACCATTGCTGAGATAAATGCGACGAAAATGTGTTACGGACGGACCGACACACGCACACGTAGACTGAAAACAGTATACCCCCTATCCCCGATGGGGAGCGGGGGGTATAACAATGGCAGGTCCTTCACAATCTTCACATAAAATCCTTCAATCAGTTTGCTAGTGAGCTGCAGGGTTTATACATAGATAATTTCCTAAATTCAGTGTTTAATCCTACTATAGTCAATGAGCATAATATTTAATGAGCTGGCCAGACATTTTCATCTGTGTTTTTACCCTCTGAGCCTGTGGTAGTTTTAGCAATTGATTTTTTTACTCATTTGAGCCTGTTGGATTTAGTGTAATTAAATGTTTTTTACTCATCTGAGTCTGTGGTAGTTTGTGTAATTATGTGTTTTTTTACTCCTCTGAGGTTGTGGTACTTTGTGTAATTATGTGTTTTTTACTCATCCAAGTTTGTTGGATTAATGTAATTACGTTTTTACTCATCTGAGTCTGTGGTAGTTTGTGTAATTATGTGTTTATAACTCCTATGAGCCTGTGGTATTTTATGTAAATATGTGTTTTATACAGAACTTACTGTAGCATTTACAGCTGGTGGTACATGTACATCTACATTATTACTCATCTGAGCCTGAGCTAGTTTGTGTAATTATGTGTTTATACAGAACTTACTGTAGCATTTACAGCTGGTGGTACATGTACATCTACATTATAACTCATCTGAGCCTGAGCTAGTCTGTGTAATTATATGTTTATACAGAACTTACTGTAGCATTTACAGCTGGTGGTACATGTACATATACATTATTACTCATCTGAGCATGAGCTAGTTTGTGTAATTATCAGGGATGGCAATTTCACAGATATACTGTAACCAGTTATTCAAAAAACCGGTTAACTGGTGTTTGATGTAATATTAGATGTTTTCCAGATAATATAAATAAGTAATTAAATTCGCTCTTCTGTTTCTTGGTGTACATGGAGATAGGGATACAAAGAAAAAAATATAAGCTAGACATTAGATAGTTGACGTTCTGTCATCTCGGGGAAAATGTTCCTGTGATATTCTAATTGTTTCTTGGTTTATATAATCATATTAATTTTAATTCATAAATATTTTTCTTTCGTTTTTCAAACTGAACACATTTGTTATATAGTGGAATTACAAATTTTCTTGAGGTAGCTTATAGTTTACTTTACTTTGTGTAGAGGCATGTCCAGTCGCTCATAAAGTGCTCAATCCCGGTGCTCATCCCACAGGACATTATTATTGTTTGGAGTGTTATACGTAATACATGTTCATAAATTTAATAATTCTTGCAAATATATTCTGTTAAAAATTTTGTTAATTTATGTAAAAAAAAAATTTCTATAGGTAGATAATTAGCAATAAGACTTCAGTTGAAGACACTTTGATATGACTGAAAATGTATAAGTAATTATTAAATTATCAGTAATGTAAACAACATGTCAATTTATTGGTCTTTGATGTGTCTAATCAATCAAATAAATAGAAATACCGATGTATGATTGTACATATAACAGTATACAACTGAAATAAATTTTCTGCCGAGTACTCGAATATCGATTTTACTAACCGGTTACACCTTATTCGACAGATTAACCGAGTAACTGGTTACTCGTTGCCATCCCTGGTAATTATGTGTTTATACAGAACTTACTGTAGCATTTACAGCTGGTGGTACATGTACATCTACATTATTACTCATCTGAGCCTGTGGTAGTTTGTGTTCACGTTTCTCCTCTGTAGCATCTGGTACAGAGGATGGTTTCTTCTTCTTCAGTTTAGCTAAGATAGACGATTCTCTTTCTGGGAAAGGTGGCATTTCTTCTAAAACTGTTGCCTGAAAACCAAACTTCACTAATATAAACAGCATTTACATTTTACTAATTTTCTTGTTTACACTGAAACTAGAATGTAAGAATGAGCATAAATCTACAATACATGTTTTACTTTAAAATAATCCAAAACTTCACAATGTCAAATATTAACTTAACCCCAAAGATACTGCATTTTAACATTTTATTTTGAACTTTTTTGAGCTTACTGTGTATTAACTACTGTAATTTGAGATTAAATGAAATTTCTATTTATTTCAGAACAAATTTTACAAATGCTCTTCAAAGGAAAGGTTGATTTCGGAGTTTATGTTGGGGTAAGCCTTATTTGTTAAAGAAAAGGGAAGTAAGTACCTTGTTTAGTAATTGACTAAAATAAGGTGTGAAAAAGAGTATACAGGATTATGAAAAAAAAAAAAAATTTAATGTATTCATCTGTCTTCATTTAAGTCTTTTGGAAAAAGTGGATAAATCAATTTTCTGTGCATTCAGTACTTCGATCTTTTATTTATCAGCTCATTAATGGTATAACATGAATTTTGTAATTATTCATTTTCAAGTGACACTTAAGGATAACTAAACTTACTAAAACATCTAATGAAGCAACAGTACTAAGCTGTAAATATTCTATACTTCTTTGTTGTAATTCTACGTCTGAATTCCTCAGGTTGTTGTTGCTTTTTAATACCTGTAAAAGTATTTGTATATTGTATTAAAATCAAATCATAACCAATCATTGATAAACTAAAATAGACATTTTAATATGCTTCAAATGTGAGTTGAATAATAATTGTAGTTTTAAAAAAAAAAAATTTTTTAGAATTTCATTCTGGTATTTTGAGTTCAAAAGCAAAATTGTCATTTTCAATTTGAAAATGCATAACTTTATATTTTGAAATGACAAATATTGATTTTCCTTAACCATCTAAATGTAAGTCTGTAACATTTCATATCAAGTTACAATTAAAATTTATCATAAGTTTTTCTTGTGAAAATGGCTGCATAGCTGTATATATATTGTCAAATAGTCTTAAAGTCAATTTGCATAAGTACAATATCAAATTCAGTCAAAACAAAATAACTTTTATCTTTCAATTAATAAAATATTTCTGTGACTTACATTTTGAATGACCTCTTTTATCTCTGGAAATAAGTTTATAAATTTTATATATGTTGACAACAATAAGCCTCTGGTTGCTGGCCCACACAAGTGATATTTACTGTGTAATAACTGGAATTGTATGATTGCACTGAAATAAATAATAAACTCTTTCAGTGGCATACATATTAAGGTAGAATTATCAATTTTTAGATTAATTTAAAGAAATACAGTTTTGAATTTTTGTATGGTCAAAGGGGAGATAATCATACATAGAAAATCTTTCTCTATTCAGTCTACTAAACATTTATGTAAATCTTTACAGCTATAAAACAAGGTGAAAAATAATTAAACCTGAACAATAAATAGAATCATTTCTTTATTCTCATTCTCAAAACAATGCATCTCCCCAAAGGGAAGAAGCATTGAGTCAAATTGTAATATTTACCTAGATCTTGGATCACCTGCTATCAAGTTACCAAACTCTCCAAGAATATATCCACCAACTTTTACCATGTTTTCATGACAAGCAGGAGCTTGTAATGCCTAGAAATAAAAGGTCCTTTATAAAATATACATGTATGGAAATTTTATTTTTAAACTCTACAAGATACAAATATCAACTAGAGCAGAGCCCAACAGAGCACTTTCTACGAAACATTCTACAAATTAAAATCAAAATGTTCTTTATTTATAATAAATCTCTACTTTCCATCATTCACATTTATGCCATTTAACAAATTTTATCTCCATTTCAATTTTGCAACCTCTTAATTTTAATCAGCTTATTTTTATTGACTTCCTCACCTCAAACACAGTTTTAGCAGCATACCCCTGTACATCATCTCTATTTATTACAATCTGTATTACTCTGTACCATACCTAGCCAATCAAATAAAATAAGTTACTCTATATTCTTGCAATTTACAGTTTTATAAAATAAAGTGTTCTATAATAAAAACAAAATTTCAAAACAATGTTACAAAATTTGTGGCACAATCATTTTGATATACAATTTAGGCAAAAAATGAAATTGTTTCAGAAAAAGCAAACAGTAGAACTGTGTTCACCTACATTTTATTTGTGTACTTTTTTGGAAGATTAAATTTCTATCAAGGGTCACTTTTTATGCATGTCAATACATATTGAATCTAACTGGCAGTTAGTATGATACATAAATTATATTGTCATTAAAGATCAACTCAAGCCGATACATAAAAAGTGAATCTTAATGAAGGAACTCAAACTGAGCACCCTCTTTTTACAAGTACGGGAAATAGCTTCATTTCAGTCTACTGTCCTGTACTTAATGGTTTAAAATGATATAATATCAAAGAGACTACTTAACGATTTTGGTCTCACCAGTGGGACAAAGTTACAGAAGCACTACAGTTAGACATGTCAGAATGTTGTAATCACACTTTAATTTGCCCTTTTGGTACAAGGATTGTATTTACATCATTTATATGTATTAACATGTATATCTAGAATTTCATATCTTTAAACTGTTGTTTTGTTACATTTACTGTTGTGTCCTAGTATAAATTATAAAAAAACTAGAAGGACACACCCCTGAACAAGGTATTTGTGTCTGTAAGACACATATGATTCCCCCGCTAAGTTTTATTTGTAGGGACAAATAGATGAAGGGAAGGACAAGGGTAAAACAAAATGCTTTTTGCCACAGGAGCATTAAAATACTGTATGCTCATGGTATGTCAGCTGCACATATTATTCCTAAATATATCACTCAACTGTCAGCATCAATTACAGTGTCTCACCTCTTCACTGACATAATCCCCAGATATTCTGATCAAATTCAATATCACATCCACATACCAGGTATAATCCACAGCATATTTCTCAGCCAAGATGGCTACTTTAAGTACCTGAACAAAATTAACAAAAGTTCAAATATAAGTCATTACTTCATATTTATTTGTACAGTTTAGACTTGTTTTAAAGTGTAATTTCTTTACTCATACAAACATATGCATGTACATACATACATACACATGAAAATATAAGATTTCAATTCTCTTAATGAAGTGACTTTTTAAGTATTCTGTGTACTTATCAGGGTAACTGGGCCATAAACATATCTTCCTTTACCATATTGCTAACCATAATTTACCAACATGTTCATTCTTCATCCTTTATTTCAAGAATCAATTTACCTATGATATCTGTCTCTAGTCAATTTATCTGAACAAGGGTTAAACTGTAGAAAGAAGAAAGCTTCATTTTTCTTCACATCACCATTTAAGCCATATTTTTTAAAGCATTATTTTTTTTCTTCAATGACATATACATTATGCATCATTACTGATATACTGCATAAATTATTTTGCTATTTTCCTTCAAAATTCATGTATATTTGAAATACAATTCTCTGTTATTCAATAATCATAATACTTTACTCCATTTATACAATATCTATTGGACTGTTAAAATCAAAAAATTCTATAATGCTATGCATGATTTTCACAAGATTTCGACTATAATTATGAAATATGTTTTACATTCATAATATCATTTACCATTTCTTCTCGTATTGAATAATCAGCAGATTCTAAATATTCTAACATTTCACCAACTATTTCTTCTGCGTTAGTTCTGTCACACATAGCATACAACAGATCTACAGCTCTTTGTCGCACACTCACATCTCGCTCAGTCTGAAAGAAAGGTAAACAAATATTTCTTAAATGGACATATTTCAATTTTTGTATGGGACTTAATGATATTAGAAATTTTCCTGTTGTTTTTTAATCTATTATCCTATAATAAGATCTTGCATAAGAACAGATTAAAGATCGGGATATCTTTCACAAGTATAAGAAATTTCGTCTTTGATCGAGTGGAGCATAGCAAAACGAAAGGAAAAGACATAGAATTTCTTACACGAGTGAAAGATATCCTGATCTTTAATTTTGATCGAATGCAAGTGCCTATTTCTTCCGTAAAGAAACGTCTAGAAACTTTTACTGTTTGAACAACGTTGTCGCCATTTGAGTATTCTTTACATTGTGATGTCAGGTGTTTTATGACGTTAAGTCATAGTAACAATTGTTGTATCACAAAAATCAACACGTCTGGTTGGTCATTTACCGGTGTGAGATGAGGTCGCGTGCATCAATCTCACATGGGTCATCTCTCACTGTAAACCACCATTTACGGAAGAATCATGTTTCTTATTGTTAATACTTTATTGTTATGTTCTTTTTTTAAATATAAATGTCCTTCTTTCAGAAATTTATGTTTTCCAGTGTTTTAACTTTTTACTATATACTGTATTTGTACTTATTTTTGCGGTGTATTTATTTTCACGAATTTCGCGGCAGGTGTTTTTTCGTGAAAATAAGTACACGCGAATACGAATCTAGACTGAAGTCAGCATTTGTGTATTGACAAGAGACCGTGTATTCATAAACAGAAATGACCTGTTAAAGATAATTGACAGATAGGTTAACCAGGTAGAGTCAATCAAGGACAAAAGTGACAAGCCAATACTGACCAATTTCACACCTGATTTCACACATCTATTGTATTGTTAAGACAGACCGCGACCCTATTGGTCAGACGATACTTGATTTTGACATTATTTATTAACTGTTATAAAAACAAAATAAACAAAATGTTTTATCTAATTATGAATTATGTCAAATATACACAATGCTGGTTGCTGTGCCTTTGAAAGCGACAAGGCCTCTCGTACGGACTCTACATACGAAACTAAAACTTTGTCTGCATATTCGATCATTGTGGTCTCGTTTGACCAGTGATTTTCCGAATGCGTAATGTTCCATTCTTTGGGAAATTTGAATGTTGGATGACACTGACTAGTATGACCTTGGGTGGTAAGAATTTACCATTAAGTGAAAAAGTGAGAGAAAGTTTTAATTAAAATGAACTCAGTTATTCATGTGATTGCCTGAAGCAGAGACATATAATTACATTATTATATGTCTCTGCCTGAAGCTTGTAGTCGATATTACAGCAGAATATCAAAATAAATATCTCCGAGCTCCTAATCCTAATCCTATCATGTAAATACCGACCGTTATATCTATAGTATGTTTCATAAAAATCGCGAATTTAAATACACACAAACTTGTGTGCAATACACAAATCACGAAAATAAGTACACGCGAAAATAAATACAATTACAGTAGTTAATTGATTTCTTGGGTTATCCTTAATCATTTGTAAAAACCTGTTTTAATCAACAATGAATAAGCATTATATGTCGATAACAATACAAATAACAGAACATGATACTTGGATATTTAAGTTTTGTACCTGACAGCATGTTATTCACATCACATAACTTAAGAGTGGACTTTGTTGAATACTGTAATATTTATTTAAGGTCCTCAGAATAGTGTTCTGTTAATTTTAAGCCTTGGATGGAAAAATATTTGCCTTGCTGAACAAAATGGCTCGAACATATTTGAACTTGCAAATTTTATCAACAAATAAGTAATTGTTTCAGCCTTTATTTAAACAATAGACCTACTGTCTCTCTTTACCACAGTTGTATTCAGAATGGTCAATATTATGCAAGTTGTATCCAGGGCTGACATCTAATCTCTTTGAAGCACATTGCTGAACTTTAAATTTACCTTTAATGAAGTAATAACAGTTTCCTGATGTTTCTTTACAGCTTCATGGGAAAATTCTGATGTAGCTAATAAACACATACTTTCTAATGCAAGATATCTATAAATAGATACAAAATATGCAATATAATTAACATAATATGGATTAATTATGGGTATGTTGCACATACGAAGTCCTGTCAAACCAGATTACGAGGAGCAACAAAACATTTTTACAACCTATAACTCATTACTAGAAAGCAGATTATATAATTTCAAATAAATCCCTAGAGGCAGAACAGAAGATTTGTGATGAAATATATTGGACAGAATGAAGGACAAGTGTTTTCCAATATACCCCCTAACTTGTCAGGGGTATAACAAACAAAAGATTTCATGAATGGCTGATACCAAAATACAAAGTAACTGTATTCAAATTGAATAGTCCCTTATTTTATACAAGCTTTGTATTAATCATTATTTTTTGGCATACTTATATTTATATCAGATTGATCAATCAAGGGGTGGGCTTCCTACCAAACACTTGTAACAAAGCTTTCCAAGTATCACAGTATCAGATACATGTAATTCTACCACACTTCTTATGTCAAGAGCCTACTTTACTCACTTACATCTACTTAATCTTATCTAATTATTTAACACTACTTAAATCTAAGTTTCAAAAATTAAACCTCTGATTCTAATCCTATATTCAATATCTTGGGATTTTGTTCACCATAAAAAGGCATGTATTATCTGCACATTTTTACCCTAAAAAGGATTTAGGGGTTTGGGGATATGGATTATACAACCATATAGGACGACTGAGGGTTTGGCAAAGTTCCCCGAAGATCGGTTGTTAGTCCCTGTTCCAACCAAACAGACTGTTCTTAACATTGTAGATCTAATCAAATATGTTGGTTTGCATTGCAAAGTGCCTTACAGTTATAAATAATGGGTCTTTCCTCCAAAAAATGCTATTTTGATGTCAGAACACGAATATTTTTATTAGCCGCCATTACTGTCATCAAACCACGTGATTGGTAAAGTGTTGATTTTGTGACAATGAGCTATTTATATCATATTGCCTCTGACATTATTTAACGTACCAAAGATGCAAAATTACAGGATTAAGTGGCTTATTATTACATTCCAAAACAGTTTATAGGGAATGAACCAGACTTAGAAACATCAATTTCAAATGTAAAATAAACAGGGATATGGCGGTCCCCACAAAACCCATTCCGATTTTTCTATCGTACTTGAACTTCCTGATTGATGAAACCATGTTATTTTTCTTCAAGCTTTGTCGTGTTTGAGCCTTTTTATCGTTAAATACTTAGATATAGTAAATAAAGACTCGTACAGTTGATAAACCATGAAAATACCGATTTACAGGTACAAAATAACTACAATCATACCGATCTCCACGTAGACTTTGTTGGTTAAGGATTTTAAGGTAAAATAAAGGGCTTCGCCAAGCGCAGCATGTCGACCACTGAAATTTCAACAAAAGTAGTTTAAAGTGAATGTGGACACAGTTAAGAGCTTGAAACTAGAGGCTCAGAGACTGAGCCTGTATCGCTCACCTGACATAATGCCTCAATGCCATGCATGACCAATTATTACCAATGGGGTCTAATATTTAGCTAAGTTCTCCATTAGCACCTGTGTTTTTGTCTTATTCTATTGGAATGAGTAATTTTTGCAAAGGACCTTCTATACATTTAGTTAAATTTGCTTGAACAGTTTCTGAGAAGATAATTTGATGAAAAGGATGGCTTTCTAACTAAGCTCCAATGTTAAACTATGTTTTTGCAGTGGGGGCCATGTTTTTTACCAGATCAAAATGAAATGTTAATTACTTTCTGTACATCATTCCTCTAAAGTTTGGTTGAGTTTGCTTCAGTGGTTTCAGAGGAGAAGATAAAAATGTGATTTTTCCCATAGGTTCCAATGTTTAACCTTAAAGTTCCACGCTGGCGGCCATGTTGTTTATTGGATCGGAACAAAATGAGCAATCTTCATAAAGGACCTTAAGTACATCATTCATGTAAAGTTTAGTTGAATTTGCTTCAGTGGTTTCAGAGGAGAAGATGAAAATGTGATTTTCCCATAGGGTCCAATGTTAAACTAAGTTCCGCACTGGCGGCCATGTTTTTTATCGGATCGGAACAAAATGAGCAATCTTTGTAAAGGACCTTTAGTACATCATTCCTGTAAAGTATGGTTGAATTTGCTTCAGTGGTTTCAGAGCAGAAGATGAAAGTGTGATTTTCCCCATAGGGTCCAATGTTAAACTAAGTTCCGTGCTGGCGGCCATGTTTTTTGTCGGATCGGAACGAAATGAGCAATCATTGTTAAGGACCTTTAGTACATCATTCCTGTAAAGTTTGGTTGAATTTGCTTCAGTGGTTTCAGAG
>MJUU01073545.1:110885-121682 GCA_002080025.1 Modiolus philippinarum | reverse complement strand
GCGGTGGAATTCCACGTTTGGCAAAATTTGTCCGTGATGACAACAAGGATTTTGCGTTTTCCATGTGAGCTGTACAGTATGAGAAGATCTGCAGACATTTGGTTCAGTGGCTGCAAGCAACGAAAATGACCCAAGCTAGACTTGCATATTGTCTGGACATGATAAGTTTAAATTATTGTAAATAATTTTTTCTGTTTACACTTGTATATTAATTGGCATCAACTGATTGCAGGTTGGACAAATTTTGCTGGTCTAACAACAACTCAGGTTTTGCAGATTCAAGGAAATAATATTCTGACCCATAATTACAGATCAGGACTGGCAGACCGTCATATCTAATGAAGACTGAGCAAAAACTTATCAAGAAATTTAACTTGTAGAAGAATAAGGGAAAATTTAGTTTGGCAAACATGTTGCAAACTCTTGTAGTCTTGATATAAACTTCTGTGTATTCCAAGATGGTAAACAATTGCATGCATGTCATTAGCCATGTAATTGTTTTTAGGAATTTCGAAACCGTCAAGTTTTTATGGTTAAACTTGAAATAAATTGGGAGAATTTATTGGGTTAGTGAACGTCAACAAACAAGCACTAGTGATCCAAAAAACAGTAAATTTGTGGAAAAACAAACAGAATGACAACATTCAAGCTATATATCATTTGAGTCATTGAAATATACCTTTGAAATTTTATCTCAATCAAGTCTTGAGTTTATCAATAGCGTTTTTCAGAGGTAAAGTCAAGAAAGAGGTGTATCATCGGCGAAACATGTCCGCCATTTGCTTGTCATCCACCAAATCGAGGCTCCGAAGACACCCACTTCCACTTTCACTCTACAAACGATTAATTAGTACTGTTAGCAAACGGCACAATTCGGCAAAATTTGATAATGTTTGAGCATCTGATTCTATATTTCCTTCAGCAAGATGCCAGACAATAGCCTAACTAATGAATATTTACGAAAATGTAAAAAGGTGGAAGCGGATCGAAAATATTTCCAGCCCAGAGTCGGAAAGGACCTGTTTTTAAGTTTAAAAAAAGGGGCGCTATAATCATTTTGTATTTTGTCAATATTGATATATTTACCTGAATAATAAATTAAATGTAAAAGCAAAAATTTGTCTCGCTATAAAAATCTTAGGTAAATGTTAGCACTGTTTATTTCAGGGGTTGGTGGTGGTAATAGAAATTAATAAATTTATTTAAAAAAAAATAGACAAACATTTTGCATTAGGAAAAGAAATATATTTTTATATAAAAATGAGAGAGTCTTCAGGTGCACTCTGTCTTGAATCAGTTTTCGAAGTAATTTGGTGGATCCAGAGAGGGTCCCAGGGATTTCTTTACAGTAGAGGGGGGGGGCAAAATTTTTCCATAAGGCGGCCCAGAACCCCAATTTAAAAAAAAAAACCCTAGGAATTTTAAATATTTTCCACCCGCCCCCTAAATTGGCCACTGCTTTAAATGTTTCTTGTGTCATGTTTTATAGCATATCAGAGACATATAAAACACATTAAATGTCTCTAATTATATATATATATACATATATCAAAATATCTTAGACCTATAACACAGATATTTTAAAACTACAATTATCAATTTAATGTTATATTGGAAATAAATGAAATCATTTTCATCCATATTTCTTGCTGCTTGTTTAAAATTTTTGTTTACAGCTAGTTTAAATGTTATTTTTTTCAGTAAATAATATTTTTTAATTTGTAGTGATGAAGTATTCTGGCATTTAATATAAAAAAAGCATTCTTTCCCAATGATAGTTGTATTGGGAACTTATAATTTATATCATTTGACCTTTTTTAATATGATTCAGATGAAAATTATTTGGCAGATATGAAAATCATGGTTTAGTCCCAATATTTGTTAAACTTGTTTTACATATTAACCCATCCAATGCATCAAAATTTTCACTAAATCTAGCATTAAGGCCAAGATTAAAACTAACAATTTCATTTTTTCATCCTTGTAATTTTTTTGCAATTACCTAACCAGGAACTATATATAGTCCATGCCCTAACCAATACTACTATACCATGATGAACAATAAGTAACAATGTATTTGAGCGATAGTAGGTGTCTTTCTTCATCTAAATGTTTAAACATTTTGCATAATGTTGATAAAATTGATAAAATTTGAGTACAGAAGAATGTCATATTGGGACCCCCCTCCCCAGACAAACCTTGTTTATATTTTTATATTATGATTTTTGGCCTTTTTAGGTGTTTCCTGTTATCTGTTTTTTACATTTGTTATCAATATAAACAGTTTTTAGAAAATTTCTCAATTACAAAAAAAGATTAATAACCATAATTTTCTGTATCAAAACCTTTCTGTAAATCAATCATAATGTTTCAGATAAATAATCCTTCAACATGTTTACTTCTTTTATAATTAAGAAATACAATGTATACTTTTAATATTTTTTATGACTGGTTGCAGAGCAGTGACAATATAAATAAATTCATGGAAGAAATAACTATTTGTTGATTTTTACACATGAGCATGCATATTGGCATGTTAATATGTATTTATATTATACCCCTTGGAGGCCTGATCTTATGGACAATAAAAAATTCCTCTTCTTCTGACAACATTATGAAATAACATCACTTTTACTATTGCATCAAACGTGTTCATTTCAATGACATTGGATATAGTCCTTATCCTTGTTATAGACCAATTTCCAATTTCATTTTATGAATGAATTGCTCCGATTGACCTGGGGTCAATCGGAGTAAATTGCGTGACGTCAAAAAATCTATATTGTGACGTCAAAATTTTATGGGAAAATTCACCAATTGGAAACTCGTCTATAGAGTGTGTACCCCCCCCCCCTTATACTCTAATAATGTATATTTGTTTGCTGTTATTAGACATTCAAATAGTACATGTATCTTAAAAATATTTTTGTGTCAAATGTATCTCCTCTCTAATTATATATATATATATATGTATATGTTGTTGTATGTTCCATCTTGTAGGGACATATATAGGCTATGCCTGTTATCCGATCCCACTGAATACATTACATTTATATTCAATAAAATATTTGAAATTGAAATACCCCCCCCCCCCCCAAACACAATTTTTTTTCTCTCCACACATGTTAGCCCAGCTAGACTACAAGATGTTACAAGATGTGTCTTGAACAGTAACACATTCACCCTATTTCTTTTTTATTTTAATTTTTACACATTTTTGCTTGAATTCCTTGTTCGATCAATGTTACAGTTCTATCTTACCCTTGTGACGTCATCACCTTGGTGATGTCTAAATATTTCAAAATGGCAGACAAAGTGTAAATAGGTCCTAAACACTGGTAAATCCAATCAACAAAGATTCGTTGCCTTTTTAAATGCATTTAATTGGGATATTAACGAGGAAATAAGTAAGTTTGTCCGAATTAACTTTTGGACTCTCAAATGTGTGAAATCGTAGGTGGCGATTGGTATTATTGACACTATTTGCGGTCAAGCAGGTGCTCGTTCACACCCGCGCCAATCATGCCAATGTATCTGTAAGAGTAGTAGAAATGTTAACCTGATTTAAAATTTAAGAAATACTCCATTTCCAGAATAAAATATTGACAGCAACGCCAGACTTTTTTTCAAACATTTGGAAGTCAAAATGGTTCAGTTATTTACTGGTATGTTCATTCTCAATCTCATTTGGGTCTTGTTCTGACAAATAAAAAGGGTTTGGCCAAGATACAATAACATAACCCTCAGTCCACTACTTTCCCATGAAGGTACAGCTTGGTCCAATTAAGCGTAAACCATAGTGTGATTCACACTGGGTGTTTTTTTTTGTATTCATTCATATTGTATCAGCTTAAATTAGTGATAGTAAATTACAAGTAAATTTTATTTAGAGTAGGAATCATATATACAATCAACATACAAACATGAGCTCTTAATAGCTCTTAACCCGACTTGATATTATAAAAAAAAAATGAGTCATGCGTATAAATATTACAAAGACAAATATACACAACACATACATGTCAAGACACACAAAAACATCTAAAGCAAAGCAGCACTAAAAAGCATAGGTAAAATTAAAAGCTAGAAATAAACTGCATAATAATTAAAAAGTAAAGGCAAAAAGGGAAGCAGTTCTGGGGCAGCAAGGCTTCAGTTATTGTCTACAAGAACAACATGAACATTTCTATGAAAAGCACCAAGAAGAAATAAAATTTTAAATGAAAACAGGACATTCTCATCCTCTCCCGCCCTGATTTTCTTCACCTGCCTCAAAAAGTTCTATTTTGCAGGGCTCACCACACTTCAGAAAAACAGGGAGACTTGAAGTCTCCCTAAGGGCATAGATGGGGAGACTCCAGGACATGACAAGGAGACTTTTTAACGCGCATCTGCTTGATTTTCTAACAATTTTTTACTTTTTTCAGGTCTATATCAAATTTTAACAATCAAAAATATAAATAAGTCTTAATCATTAAAAACATTATATTCATCTAATATGATATGAATGTAAATAAACTTTATTTTATAATTTATAAATTCTTTAAATATTTATCCCTTTTGAAAATTACCCAAAATGAACACATTTTTAGGTACTTTTACATTTCAGGCTAGATTTATGTGAATTAAACTTTACTAAAGTGAAAATAGTCAAATCATAAATTAATCACTTAATACTGAATGCCCAATAATGTACATACAACATTTTTTATTTATATGCTCCGGGAAATAGGTAGTTCTTTGTTTTTGTTCTATAAATAGTTCACTTCCGGTTTGATTCCAATAATAATAATAATAATAATAATTTTCTTTATTTAAAGAGGGTAACTGAATTAGTTTACACTAATCTAACTTCTGGCCCTCATAAAACACAAAATTGTTACATTATAATACAACAAAATAATGACATGATAACACAACAAAATAATGACTTGATAATACAGCAAAATACATACAATATATAAACAAATTATATCATAATAGAATTTTCAAAAAGATGTTTAAAACATTTGCTTTTAAATATATTTATGTTCGTAACAGATTTAATGTTATTTGGCAATTTGTTCCATAGAGTTGGGCCACTATATGCAAAAGATCGTTTCACGCAGTTTGTTTTAGGCCATACAATTGCTAAATTATTGCTTGATACAGATCGTAAATGTCTTGAATGGGTGTTTGAATTTTGTTTGCAGTATTGTTTGAGGTATTCTGGCGCTTTATCATTTAAAACTTTATATACAAGGACAAGTTTATGATAATTTATTCTCTCCTTAAAACAAAGCCAGTTTAGATTTTTGAAGAGCTCTTTAGATGGGGTAAGAAAGGGGGCATCAAGTATCATTCGTGCAGATCTTTTTTGAAGTTTTGTTAGTCGGTCAATTCCTTCTTCATAACAATTTCCCCAAATTGTACAGCAGTAATCAAATATCGGCAGAATATAAGCATTGAAAAATAAAATTCTACAATCTTTATCTAAGTATTGTTTAATTTTTAAGAATAAAAATAATCTAGAATTTATGTTATTACATAAGTAATTAATTTGATATTTCCAGTCCAAGTTATGATCTATATATATCCCTAGCATTTTTTGGGTATTGACATTTGCAATTTCATGATCTTCAACAATTAATTTCAAGTCATTACTGTTTAAATTGGCCCTTCTCTGAGTTGTTCCAATTAACATACATGTTGTTTTAACTGGATTTATTTTCATATTGTTATTTCCAAGTGGGAAACGTAAATGTTGTGGGCAATTTCCATTGAATTTTTCAATAAATTAATAGTAAAAGGTCAGTTTGCCTTGTTGTCACTATCATGAGTGGATATGTACAAGGTTTTAGCCGTGCAATGAACAGGAATGATCTTCAGAAATCTTGCCATTTTACTTCCTGCTACCGGAAATAGACAAAAATAGAAATGCAAATGCTAAGATGCACAGAGACTTAAAATCAATAGGGCGACTTCCAGTCGCTTTTTGGAACAACTTCAGGCGACTTGAGGCCCAACAGGGCGACATTATCGCCCTAATCGCCCAGTTTGGTGAGCCTTGATTTTGATTTTGAAGGCCTCATGGTGACTTCAAGATGAAGAACAACAATAAAAGTGTTGTTCCTTTGCTTGTTTTTTTACCATGTATTTGTAGAGACTTTGTCTCATGTCCATTTACTCCATATCCTTTCATTCACAAACACACAAATATAGCAATCTGAATTTAAGCAAATGTATCTAAAGTATATAACATGAATGCGTTTGCAAAGCAAATTTCATTGTGTATTTCAAGTTTTCAGAAACTGAAGCATTGTGGGTACAACGTACACCAAAATATTCTGATTGGGCAAGAACGTAAATAATGTATTGTATAGAGCTTTGTGAATTTCATTATTGCTCCGAGCAGATGAAGAAAAACAATGAAAGCGTTGTTCTATTTGCTTGATCTTACCATGTATTTATATGGATTTTGTCCCATGTACATTTACTCCATATCCCTTTATTTGTTCATTTTAACACAATATATACCCATTTCAGATTTTGTAAGAAATTACAACAAATGTGTCATTTCCGGTTTACTTTCATTTTTGTCATGGAAGAGAATGTCAACTGAATTATGACATTTGGACATCACATGAGATAATAATTATGAACTGTATGAAGTAATTTCATAACCTCAGTCATCATAATTCAAGACCGAAATCAAACATTGCTTTGAATACTTAAAGTGACATCATTAAAAAAAGGGAGGGAAAAGATGTCGAAATTTTCTGCCCTCCAAAAAATGACAGAAATGGGATTTAAAAATTTCCGGATTCCTGGTCTACTAGCAGTATAATCCATTTTAGCCACACTTTTATGGGCAAGATGACAGCCTTTTGTGTATTAGTGATTGCATAATGTCAACAATCGCTCCATATTTTTATTATATATTTTACACAATTCAAAAAGATAATCGATGTAAAAATAAATATCTAAATTTATTCTTTCATCTAAGCTTCATACAAATAAATCTCATATTTGAAGACACTACATGTATATTGTTTAATTATTTGACAAGTGATTTTGAACATTATTGTGTCAGAAGCTTTTAGATATTAGTAACGTATGTTCAGTAACACCAATTAGAAAAAAAAGGGAAACGGAGAATGTGTCAAAGAGACAACGACCCAAAGGGGAGTAATAACAACTCAAAGCCACCATAAGATCTTCAATGACTGGTGAGGAAACCCCACACCCAACGGCAGGTCGGAGTCTGCCCCTAAATAAAGAGTAATAAGGTTCAGCAAAATGAACATCATCCTAGATATTTTATGAAAGGATATGGAGTAAATGAACATGAGACCATAACACATATGTTTACTCCAACTGCAATAATTTAAATGAGCTGTATGGCCATTTCGGAAATTAATTCCTCATCAGCAGCCATAGAACCCAAACAAAGGAAATCCATAATGTCAAAAGATGTTGAAAATGCATAAAACCAAACGAAATCCGAATAATCAGTAATATCAAGTGAAGCTAAGGAAAAACTACGATGGAGTGAGTTAATCCTTAGGTTTTAGAATTGACATAAATTTAGATAATAGTTATTGAACAAAGTGTACACATTAGATATTATCTCGTGTACATGTACACCATATCTAAGAAAAATAAAGAGCATACATCTCTGTCATGAGGAATTGTTTTACCAACTCAACACTGCAATAAAAGACAAACCCCTGTATTAAATATTTTACGAAAGGATATGGAGTAAATGAACATGAGACCATAACACATATGTTTACTCCAACTGCAATAGACATAAAGTAAACTAACTAAAAAACAGACAAAACACACAAAGGCTTACTAAATTTCCTATTTCATGACATTGTTTTTGTAAGAAATGTCAAAGAAGACGGAAGAACAGCCAAGAATCCATGTTCCTAAGGAAGGTGGAGGATCCAATGTACACTTTAGTAGAACCAGTACAGATATGGTCAGTTATGAAGATCTACTTATAGCACAATATCTTGAAGAACTAAGGAAGACAAAGGGAGAAATGAGAAAGAAAAAGGAGTAAGTGACTGAAAAAGTTAAACAGTTTTAATGACTTTAAGTGAAATACTTTACATAAAGTCATTAGTGAATACAATTTGTTATTTTATGATTTAAGGAATAAGTTTTCAGCAAGTTTCTAAATTTTCAAAATTTACTAACAAGATACAATGACAAACCATATTCAAATAATAAAAGTGGTAAAAACTTCTCTTTTGGAAGATATGACCAAATAAGTGGATCTATTTTTACATTATCAGTTACCTACGTTGATACCCGTAGGCATTGAGTTTGTACCACCCTGAAGCACTTCTGTGCAGCCTGAGGCGTAGCCGAAAGCTTAACAGTGGTGCTGAAGGGTGGTACAATCTCAATGCCTATAGGTTGAAACGTAGGTAACGGATTTATCCCCGGCTTTGTCTTTTATTGCACCGAAAAAGCCAATCAGTGGAAGTTAATCTGTATGGAATTTCAGCGTCATCTGTTTTGGGCATTATAATAAGTATGATAAATATGTTGAAAATGCCCCATTTTCCAGGTCGAGGATAGTACCTAAGGTACCAACCTCAGACTTTGCTGTTTTTTTTGCGATTGATTTGGGTTTAGTAATTTCTTATGGTTATTTATGTTTTGGCGCCATATATTACTTACCAATGTCATAGAATATGTGACGTTAGCACAAAGGAACTTCCATGGTGCTGGCACTAGCAACGTTCCTAACAACAAAACGGGTGCATTGGTTTTGTACCAATGTACTACAATCCAATCAAAAGCCAGTATTCATCACAAGCCGGGGATAAAGTTATTTGCCAATGAATTAGCAGACCTACAAACTGCATGTACACTGTAACCACCTCCAGATATTGTTTACGCCTGTCTTTTTGAATTGGAACCAATCAGTGACAAGAAATATTTGGCAAACCAATCAAACGTACGACTTGGTTTATTCAACATATGTTAGATAATTTGAAATATTGTTAGATAAACTTTGGAAACAAGAATTTCACCATTAAACAAGATAAAGCAAGATTTTGATAACCCCAATGAAATCAAAGATTACAGACTTTGTAAAGTACCACCAACAATCGTTCCTAATAAAATGTAACAATAGAAAGAAAATAAAAATACTATAGAAATTACATCTGAATCTAATGAAACACCAACAAATAACCTGTATAAACATACATTTGATTTATTTCATTCCAGTGTTCCAAGATCACCATATGCCCAAAGAGTTTCATCAGCAACAGAATATGGAAGGAGACGTCCTATGTCAGCAACATACCCAGCTAGACCACCATCTGGTCATAAGCAAGATAAGCCAAAGATTGACGCTAAGTTTATTGCTGATCCAAATTTATGGGATCCTGCCACTCCAAGAGAGAAAATAACAGTTACAACTACAACAATGACACAGACACATTTAAAGGGTCGTCCTGCAAGTGCTCCAGTAAAACGTAAAGGGTATGGCTATTTAATTTCAAATTTTATGAATTCTTAATATTGCTGTATTAGGGTAAGGAATCATGGAAATTTCTTCTATATAATCTATTTGCTTTATCAAGTTCAAAAATGCAAATCTTGGGTCTTGTTTTATTTTTTCTGCTTGTTTCAGAAATCAGAGCTAAAATGACTTATCATTCTTTTTTCATTTTTCTAAAGTGCACTAAAACAGTTTGAAGTGTTCAATTTTGGTCTTTTTGTCACCCTGTTCCTTTTTTTCTCTTGTTTTGTCAGGTCGCCAGAGAAGTTCAATTTTAGTTTAGGGTTTACCTATAAAAGAGTAAAAAGTTAGAATGCATCTTTAAATCCTCACAGCAAAAAACAAAATATCAAGTTATAAACATTTGCATGAGGAATTTCTTTTCCAATCTTTGAACAAATTTTTTTCAGGTTCAACAGACCAATGTCAGCCACTTCTAACTTGTCCTGGTTCTATGGTAGATCAGTACGTCCTTGGTCAGGAAGATCACTTGGCTCAGGTAAGGTAGAAGTGTGAAAGAATATGGGAAAAATGTCAAGGAGACAATCTGAAAATGTCTTAAGTCAGTACCATAATTTAAATTTACATTCCAAGCTTACATATTTTTAGTGACATAGTGCTATAATACTGATGACAATGAACGGTCATTTATATACAATATTGTCTTTCCACCATGAGTTTGAGGTGGAAATCTATACTATAGTTCATTGCAGATTGAGTCGGCTTCTTGGGGTTAAAATTGAGTAAAAACTGCATGCATAATACATAATGTCCAACTTCAGACAACAAACAAATAGTACGGGGAAAATTGCATTCTCTTATTTTATTCAATCCAATTTTGGAACTTTGGGCACATGAATAGTATGATGAGGTCACAATTTCCATGAAACTAAAGACATGAACGTTATAATCTCAGCTTGCATAAAAACTCATTTCTGAGATGTAAGAAATTTCATCATAAATATGATCATACTGTATAATTTGCTTCTCTAAAAACTAGGGATGGCAAACTGTCTCAAATTCAATACTCGAGTACTCGGTACAAATACTCGCGAGTACTCGAGTACTCGGACCATTGTAATTGATAATGTATAAACATTGCATTTAAAGTGGGATGAGAACCTGCAACATAGGTTTTCAATGAAACCTTCCTGGCTTGTTTATTTTTTTCTTTGGAAAGCATTGTCAATTTGAATGATTACTAAACTTAATCACCTATTTTATACATCAAACAATCAAAGACTAATTGGCAAACAATAGACTAACGGCTTGTACTGTAAAATTTGCTT
>MJUU01073545.1:99377-110434 GCA_002080025.1 Modiolus philippinarum | reverse complement strand
GAGTACTCGAGTACAAAAATTGTACTCGAGTACTCGGCTTCTAAACGAGTACTCGAGTATTCGAGTACTCGTTGCCATCCCTACTAAAAACTAAAAGTATATTGAAACACAGAGAATTGTATACCAAACAGATTTAGCAAGAAATTTTGTGAGACTTGTTCCATCTCGAGGTTCAACAACAAATGTATGTATACCTTTCTGGTAATATGAAAAATTGATAGAAATGAGTGAAAAAGAATTTTACTGTCAAATAAAATAATTAGTGTTAACCGGGAAATTTTCATGCTGTCTTTATTTTGCACTAAATAAACTGGATTTTAGTTTGAATTTGCGCTGCCAATTGTTGTTGACCTTTGATTTCAGTAATAGACAAGTATATTCGCACTGTGCTTCCATTGCAAACACGAAAATCGTGAAAAATAAAACTGCTGCGAAAATTGTCTGGTTTACAGTATAAATTACTAAATATAACTTGTTTATTTACTAATTTAAATAGATTCTTCAATGATGTCTTCATCTTCAGCAGGTTTGATGCAAATTGTTCTTGTATCTTTCTTATATAATTATTAGTCAAATAGTTAAAATGCTAAATGAAAACTGAACTGTCAGTTCACAAAATAAATAATTTGGTGTATTGAAATGAGACAATGCTACTGTATTTGTATTATTTAAATATAAATATTATATTATATATACTGCCAGAACTCTTGATATCAACATTGTAATAGGTATAATAGGTTAGTAGAAGCTAGAAATTCAACTTGTGTTTTACAAATACAAAAATATACCCGAAAGATTATCTGAGTTAATGGTCAAAGGGGAGATAATCAGTTTGTTTTGGAAATCTGCTAATTTGTAATCTATATAATTATTATTTTGAGTAATTAAAAACCTGAAGTTATTATTTTTAATCTCTTTTAATTTATCACAATATTTTGGATATTATCCTTCAAATGCATTTTTCAGAATATCTGACATTCATCGAAATGGATTGGAAAATGGTCGGAAGAGGAAGTTTAAATCAATACATATGGTCTATGGGGAGATAATTTATCTTTTAGCAGTACTTTTTATTGAATGATCCTTGGTCTCTTGTGACCTTTTAATAGTCTTCTAATTTATAATACAAGATTGAAAAATATGTATAAAGACTTAACCTTTATGACTTGTTATGAGTTTATAAACCTATTTCAACATTTAAATTTTTGTTTGCAAAATTTTCACATCCCCATTTAGAAATAATTTCTGTTCTATATAATTTTAGCTTACTACAGTAAAAAAGTGAAGTCGCAGTACAAGAAACAGCCATTGACCATTAAAGTGGTAGCCTACAAAAATGGAAGTAAAGAAAAATTTGCTGCCATTGCTGCACCTACAATGAAAATTGTAAGTATCTGGTAAAAGATGTTATGTGGAAATGTAACAATAACTAGATCATACATAACAGTTTACAACAAGTAAATTAAAAAAATACATAAAAGTAAATAGCAAAGTCTAGCATAGTAAGCAGAAATCTTTACCATACAACATAAAACCTGAGTTTCTGTGAATTGGTTTCTGCGTATGGCCATTTCCACAACATATGGCAAATTTAAATGAAATATGTAAACACGCAACAACTACTGAAATTGCACATATTTAGATACTCCATTTAAGCTTAAAATAAAAAAACAGTGATATGAAAATTAGCTATTTATGCAGTCTGTAGAATTTAGGATTGTCACAAAACTGGGTTGTAAGGTTTAATGTTTGAGATATCCATTTCCCCTTCTGACCTCTTATACCTTGAAGATCAACAGATTAAATACATGTATTATAAATAACAGATGCACAGTATATATCAGGGCTAAAACCGAAAGGATTTAAAAAAAAAAAAATTCAACATAAAATCAATTCAAAATGATAAGGTCAAGACATTTTTGAAAGCAAGTAAATTTTTGATACTCTGAAAAGAAATTTGATAACTGATGAATCAAGAAGTACAAGGATTGTTTTTTCATATTAGATATAGATTTTATAAATATGATTCATTATATTCTACATTTATTTTTTTTTTTTATAACTTCTTACTTCTTACAATTTTTCCTGCAGTTTCTTGAGGCATGTACTGATAAATTACAACTGCCATTTGCTGCAAGAAGAGTGTTTGCAGAAGGAGGGGAAGAGATATTTGATGCTGAAGATATTCCTCTGAATGGAGAAGTTTATATATCCTGTGGGGAAAACTACAAAGATCCATTAGAAAATGTCAAACGTAAGTACTAACTTAAAATAATGGATATTCCATCCAAAAAATAATAACACATATGACAGGGTTCAACACTTATGCTAGTGCCCTAGCTCATGGCTAGTAAATATTTTGGGAAGAACTACAATGTAGAATCAATTATTTCCTCAGTGGTCTAAGGGAGGTAATAATCAAATTTTGAAAAAGGTTTTCTTGAAATATGCACTGTAAAACTTAAATATTTGTCAAAGTATCCTTTGAAATGTATTATAAGTCTCAGTTCAAACAAAACAGATCATTGTTAACATGGGAATTGGAAAACAACTAATCGTAAGAAAAAAAAACAAAATCAAATTTAAATGACATAGGGAAACAATGTAAACCCCATGAATACCATGAGTATTATCAGATGATCTGCATGGGTAATACTTGATGTTCTTTTCAAACTTTGTTTACAGGTAATATGATAATTAGTGAAGGTGCTAAGTGGACATTGTCAGGATTGATGTTACCAGATGAAGGTAGAGTGAGAACAAGGAAGGCTAAGATGTCAAAGAGAATGAAGTAAGTTCTGTAATAGCCTGGATTTATAGTAGTATGATGGAACATATTTCAGATATCTTTCTCTGTAGTTATCCTATTAAAAGAAAAACTTTATTGACCCTTATGAAATTTATATAAAAAAATATTATCAGCCCTCTTTCATTTTAAATAAAACAAAATAAGTAGATTTATGTTGCTGTCTAGAAAAGAGAACCAAATGTTATCTGAATCCTTTTTTTTTTGGTATTTTATTCATATTTTATTTGCCTGATATTTGTTTCCTTTATGGTCAAAGGGAGGCAATAATCAAATTTTTTGAAGATTTCTTGAAATATGTAGAACTTAAGTTAAAAGTATTATTTCTTCAGAAAATTGATAGAGAGTAACAGAATTAGGACACTTTTACACTTAATACTTAATTAAAAAATAATTAAACTTTTTATATACCCCCCCATAAAAAAACCAAAAAAANNACCCCCCCCCCCCCAATAAAAAAAAAAACAAAAAACAAAAAAACAGTCTGTTATTTGTACATTTTGATTGTTGGTGATTTGATGATAAAGAAAATGCTGAAGTTAATATCTATGGGTATAATCTATAATTTTCTCGTTGGTCAAAAGGAGGAAATAATCATATTAAAAAAAAATGTTTTCATGAAATACATGTATGTTCTGTAGCAAGCCATGTATTATCTGCACAGTCTTACCATAGAGAGGATTTCAGAGTTTTGGGATGCAAATAATCCCTATAATAATACACCCTTGAAAACCTATTGCTTGTCTCAGTTCAAACAAAACATGTCATTGTTAAGATGGGACTTGGTAAATAGGTAAATAGGTTGTAATGAAATGACAAGTATGTTTTATTCGTTTGTTATCCATCTTTTATTTGATTCTTCAATGGTCAAAGGGAGGTAATAATCTTTTTTTTTTTTACATATTTCTTGAAATATGCTGTATCTAAGTTTCAAGTGTTTTTTTTCAGAAAACTGATAGAGAACAACAGAGTACGGATAGTTGTATATAAGAATGGTATTGCTACAGAACCAGTAGAAGTTGTAGCTGATCTAAATAATCTTGATGATGTAAGGATTACAAAGTTTTAAAGTTTTTGGCCAAATTGTTGTGGAAAATAATAAGGTGTTTGGTGGTATTTTACATCACAAATGAACAACACAGCATATTACAACATTAGGGATTGGATATATTACTCTTGTAATTGACTTCTCTATATCAGATAATATCTTTGTCAAAAAGGGATAAAGTGTATAATATGTTATACAGAGATAGTTGTGGGGATGAGACTCCCCAAAAATAATTAGGTAGAATTTTTAACAGAAACTAAAGATCAAAGGCAGTAATATACTATATAGGTTTGGAAATACATGTATGTTTTGAGACATTATTTTG
Source organism: Modiolus philippinarum (assembly GCA_002080025.1). Classification (NCBI taxonomy): domain Eukaryota; kingdom Metazoa; phylum Mollusca; class Bivalvia; order Mytilida; family Modiolidae; genus Modiolus; species Modiolus philippinarum. The sequence goes on along the minus strand of MJUU01073545.1, from coordinate 106,255 downwards.
TCTTCAATGTTTCTAAATATATCCTCATGATATGATAGTGTTTTTGATTTAGTGAGAGCACTTTCACTGTATGATGACAGTTGTTTACAAAAATTAAAATTTCCGAATTTTTCACTTATTGACCAACACAAATTTGCCCTAATTCCAAATCAGTGGAATTTTTCAAATAGTAAAAATTATACCTATCCCATTATTTCATGCCTTAAACTTTAAAACTTTTTTTAGAGATTTGAAAATGTTTTGATATATCTGAAAAAAAAAATCATGGTCAAAGAGGATAGAATTTGTTTTTATTATTAGTAATTCTGAAGTTAGCAGAACAATAAGGATGGTTTGTTCTGGTAATTCTAAGAACATTTCTAATTCCCCATAAATGAAATTTTTAATTACCAGTCACAAAAAACAGACAATAAGATCCCATTAAGGGTTAATGTTAAATTCACACCACATATTGATTTGTCTCGAGTTTTGATTAAAAACAATTTATTTATCCTATGCTGTTAGAAATATGACTAGCAAATGAAATTATTGAAGGGAATGTATTGGTTTTCATGTATATTTTAAAATTGTCAATGGGGAAATTTTCCACAGTGTGCTTGATTGTGAATATTTTTATTTGAATTTTTTTTTTCTTTTTTCTAGGTTTGAATAATAATTGCAAATCTTTAAGTTTTTGCATTACCTATACATTTTGTAAGATGATTTTATAAAATAAGAACAGTTGAATGAATGAAAATAATGTTTAATGAAGTATGTAGAATAAAGGATTAGTATGTAGAATCTAATTGTACAATTTAATTTCAAAGAATGCCCATTGTAGTTATGTAAAAGACTTCGATATGTGTTCATGTTTATTTTTAGTTTCTTTGTGCCTGCACAGCCAAACTAGGTCTGACTACATTTGCTAAAGTATTATATGATTGGGAAGGAAAAGAAATCACTAATTTAAATGAAGGTAGGTATACTTTTTCATAGTCTTTCAAAAAATAGTTAAAAACTAAATGGATTGCAGTAAGTTTGGGTTCTGTAAAGGCTAAATTGAAATCTATGTCTTAATTAATAATTTCAACATACAAATTTAAGAGGATGTTGATTACAGACGGAAGAAATATAAATTAAATTGCATTAAGAAAACAAACAATAGAATTTAAAATCCTCTAGAGTATAGAAAAGCCTTTCCGCAAAGATAATTACTAGATAAACTTAAATTCAGTTTGAAAATTTATAGTTGCACACATAGCTCTCCATAGTAATTGTATAATTTTTTGTCCTTTAGGGTCATGATCTACTCAGCACAAATATTAACATCTTTTATAGAAATATAAAGTTAAATGGACTGAATAAAAATTGAGAAATTGTATTAAAAAAAAAGTGTTTTAATAACTGTTTTCAGTATGGAAATGCTAGGTATTTATTGTCAGAGCATTTGATATTAATATGTTGGATAACTTTCCAATGATTGTTTTGTAATGGGTAATTATTGAGGAAGCATTTAGTTTATTTAGTTTCATATAATCGCTCCGATTTATGATGATTGTTCCAGTAGGTAAAATACCTACACAAGGACTTTAATACGCTTCTTAAGAAAACATTCAGTTTCAATATTTTTTATATTGTAGCTCTAATTCTGGATGACTATTTTCCCCTTATCCAAAGACTTTAAATGGTATCTTAATGAAACATTCAGTTTAGATATTTATATATTGTAGCTCCAATACTTGATGACTGTTTCCAGCCTGGTAATACACCTATCCGAGGACCTTTATGGGTATCTATTGGTGAAGCATTCAATGCTATAGCTGCCTATAGTTATATAAGAACAATGAGATCAGTGATTATCAGCAGGATAGAAGATGCAGAGAAATATCATTCTGAGGTATAATATTGATACATGTATACTGTATAGTCGTTTACATTCATTGAGATAAATTTTTGCCGATTTAACCTTAAATCTTCTTGGTGGGGACAATTTTTTTCATTATAAGATTTCCAAAAGAAAATTTGTAGTCACCAAGAAGGTTATTCCCGGAATATTAATACAACATGTACTAATAAATATTACTGGAATGAAATTCATGTGCATTTAATATGATTGAAAACTTTTTTTCTAAGAATTAAATCTTTATTATTTGTATGTATTTAGTGCTAAAAGCCAGTTGATGTTTGAAAACAAGCACTTTGGATTTGTGAAAATGTCAAATATTTCAAAATTTTCAATTATACATACAGTTATAATCAGATCAAAATGTTGGAAGTTCTTGTATATTTTGTTAGATATTTACAGATTTTTTTAACTTACTAATATTGAAAAAAGACATATATACATGTAAATATGATTTGTATTACAGCTTCAGTATGCATTAGATGGACAGAGAGATCAGATAACTATCACAGTCATATTGTCAATGAGAAAGTCAGAGATAGAAGCACATTTAGAAAAGGTTTGTACTAGTTAGATAAATTGTATTCTATCAAAATTTTGTTTGAAGAATTACCGGTAGACATTGTCCATAGAATGTTGAAGGAATGAGTTGGAGGCAATTTAAAAAAATGGAATGTAATCACATGCAACTCCACCTTGAAGTATTGAATTAGGTTGATTCAGAATCTTGAATATGTCAAAATAGACTGCTTACATTTTGTGTATCAATACTGAATAATTTGAAGATGTGTAAAAACTCCCTAGGTTGATTCAGAATCTTGAATATGTCAAAATAGACTGCTTACATTTCGTGTATCAATACTGAATAATTTGAAGATGTGTAAAAACTCCCTAGGTAAACAAAATGGCATAATTTTGTAATCTTTGTTTAGTTCAAGTTCCAAGATTTAAGAAACATTCTGCAATATATTTTCTGTATACTTATAAATATCAAAATACTGAATATGTACTGTTTGAATAATCAGGTTTGTCTTGCTTGCAACAAAAGTTGTGGAAGTGAGTCTAGCAACCCAAAATTATCTCAGTGGAGGTGTCATTGGTGTGGAAGGGAGACTTGGCAATCCAAAATTCTCTCAGTGGGGTGTCATTGGTGTGGAAGGGAGACTTGGCAATCCAAAATTCTCTCAGTGGGGTGTCATTGGTGCGGAAGGGAGACTTGGCAATCCAAAATTCTCTCAGTGGGGGTGTCATTGGTGTCGTCGTCACCATTTACATTCACTTTGTGGATAGGTTAAAGTTGTTTCAACATCAACAACTTCATCAAATCTTTATAGAATCGTTTGAAATGTTATCATTTGCTATTTATACCATTATAGTAGGTTTTTCATGTAATATGCCAAGATATGTACTTAGGTCAGAAGACATAATGTATGACCTGATAGGAAGTGTATTATGATTTCTAACCTTTGGACATATTTTGGCGTATAACATGGCAAACCCATTATTATTGTTATTATTACTCTGAATGTTTTTGTAACTAATTTTGAACATAATTTCATGTTATATAAATAGTTAAGAATCAGGAAATGAAGTGTCATGTATTTCAACCTATTTAATCAGAAAAGAACAAGCCCATGCACTGTCGCTGGCTGTGTATTTATAAGTTTGTTTTTCAGACGACCACAATTGGATCATTATCTTTACTATTCAATCTATATCAATAACATATTTTTGAAAGCTCCAAGTTGACAAAATGAAATCATTGTCATTCAAGAAGAAAGCCCTTTCCAGTAATCATCACATGACTTTTCAGGATGGTCCAAATGCATAGTCAATGTTTAATATGCAATTTTTGCGTGTTATATGCCAATGCATATTACTTCAACGCTGTAAATTGTTTATAAAAATATATCAAAGTAGTAGAATTACAATTCTAATTAAATTTTCTTACATGAAAAGTAAAAATATAAATTATGTCTTCTTCAAATAAAGTCGAACTTCAATGGCTCGAACACCCAAGGGACTGATGAAAACAGTTCGAGCTACAGGGGTGTTCGTGTTATTGAGGTCGAACTACATGTATGTTCAAACTTGAACAAAGGGACCAGAAAATGGGTTCGAGATATCCATGATGTATGAGCTATTGCAGTTCATGCCATCAAAGTTCTACTGTAGTATTTATGGTTAATACATCAGTTAGTTTAAGCATGTAGAATGATCAAATTAACAAAATCAACACTTTGTTTTTTGGAAATCAAGAGGTTTACAGTTCATCATGTTAAATTTACTATATTATACATGAATCCCCTAAATAGTTATCCACCAGACTCTTTACAGCAATTTTGCCTATTACGGAATGCACTCACAATAGAAAATTTGGTAGCTCTCCAGGTTTCTCAGTAGAAGTTTGACCTTCAGCGTAGAAAGGTCACATACCCATTCATTGTATTTGTCCTGGATATGGGCCAGTTTACATGGTGTAAATTTCAACAGGAAACAAGTCAAGTTCACCCAAACTTGTTTTTAATCTTGAAATAGGAAATCAAGAATACACATGGATTTTTTCATGTATTAAGGTTAGAAATCACACAGCTGTACCATTACTGTTTAAATTTAGTCTGTATAAAGTTCATCCCTTCTATTTGTTTTTTCCAATACATAATAATAGTTCAAATGTACTTTATTTCTGTGGGTTAAATCAACATCAGGTAAATTGGCACACACCCAACTACATGTATTAATTGACATTTGGTGACTTTTCTACCTTAAAGGCCAAATTGCTATTGAAAAACCTATTGTATTACCTGGAGAGCAACCAAAAATCCTATTGAAACTGCATTCAGTAGTAGGAAAAATGCTGTAATTTAAACAATTGAACTTGGCTCAGAACTTCAGCACATGTCAGAAAATGAAATGTTGAAATTATGCAATTTTTTTTTCAGTCTGAAAGTGAGATAGAACATTTGAAAGAAACCAAACTAGATCTGGAGCAGAAACTGAAAAACATACAGGAGTTACAGAAAAGGGAAAAGGTTTGTTTTCATGACTAAGCCCAGAATCAAAGAGGCTATCTTAGAACTTTTTATCAAAGTTCTCACTGTGACTTTTAAGATGAAGAACAGCAATAAAGATCGGACATTTAAATTTTTACTCATGAAGAAAAGTTATTCAAAAGATATTTTAATATTAAGATAATATTTAAAAAAATAGAATGAAAATTGATCTGGTTCTATTTTCACATCTGCGTTACTTAAAAAAAGCATAAATTGATTTATTTGATACTATATATGTTGTTATTTTCAAGAGAACATGGTTTCTCTAATTCCTATCAAGTTTTCACACCTCTTGAATGGCATGGAAACATTTGTTTTTCTCTCTAAAGGTTCATTAAATTTTCCGTCAAATTTTTTGGAATACAATTCTCAGTGTTTTTCCTCCAGTCATTAGAGAAACAATTTCCGCAACATAAACACATTCTTGTTGAATAAATTTTCAAATGTTTAAAAGCTTGACAAGCCTTGCTTTCAAACATTTGCAAAATTTATTTAATTCAATGTGAGAAATTTTATAATAAACTCCACAACTATATTTTTACTTTATTCACTATTAACCCATGGACATGTAAATTTTAGGCTGCTATGTATATTTAGAATATGTATGTAGTAAACAATAAGAACTCATGAAAATATTAGTAAATGAAAACAATTTGGACTGAAGTATTGAATTTGTTTGAAATCAATAAGTCACACTTCTTGGTAGGAAATATACAGTAAATGGATTGCGTCATAACATCAGTTGAAACATTTTTGCTTGAAGTTGAAATTCTGCATACATTTTATTTTCTACTAAACCAAACATGAATTAAGCAGTAATAAATGAATATGAGAGCAGATTTAAAGTGATTGAAAATGATTGCTGTCCAATTTGAATTAAACTACATGTACATTTATGTCAAACATTGTATATATCACATGTTTATACAGATTATTTTTTTCATTTATAGGAGGAAGGTTCCAACTTTACAATGAGCCATATAAGAAGATTTTCATTTGATCATCGTCTTGTTGGAAGGAAGGGGTTAAGGTTAAAGGTTAGAACATGAAATATAGTATCTTTATAAATACAATACATTAACAGTGTTAGAAAATATTTTTATTTGATGAGTTTAAGAAACAGGAAATTCAAGGCTAACAGAGCATTTCTCATCTATTTTGCAGCAAATACAAATAAATTTGATATTTTCTGACAGTGTATCTGTATTTTTTTATCCTGCAATAATGAAACTTGTTAAAAAGGGCTAATTCCTAATGAAGTTGGACAATGAAGTTAAAAATGAACAAATTTTGCCATTTTTGTTAAAATTGTCATAGAAAAAATTGAACAGTGAGATCAAAATATCAACATTTTCAAAAGCACTTGTCCTTTCTTATCTTCATTCAGAACTTTGTGCCAGGTAACATCCTGCCCTATAGATTTATAGGGTCTAAAATAAAGCCATTGTAGGATAAATAGCAGTATGTTACTGTTTCAGTGGATTAGATCAAATCATTTAAATGGTATAAAGAAATCCATATACATGTGTATGTGTGGTACATTGCATATGAACAATATTTGTTTCGGGCAAAACAAATCCAAAAATGACATCAAAAGTATATTTCTGATTTTGAATAAAACTAGAGTAACTAAACTATTCAGTCTGTTGGCAGCTTTTTAAATTCAAAGACCCACTAAAACAAATAAGAATTTGAATTTTGCACAGTGTGGTCCACTGTAAGAAGCTTTACACTGCAGTTGAGTTACGCAATATACATATAAATATCTTTTTATCATTATCAAAGCCATTATTCAAAAGCTTATAGAGAGTCAAAATATGCAATTTCAAAACGTCAAACTGGGAATTATTTTATGAAATAAAATTTAGGTAATCACAACACCAATGTTTTATACCATTTTTTGTCTTCTAAATACATGTAGTTAAATTTTATCAAGGGTAAAT
>MJUU01073545.1:65339-90616 GCA_002080025.1 Modiolus philippinarum | reverse complement strand
TTTGCAAGTCATTCAATGGAAGGACTTTGTTTATTGCAGGAAATCTGCATTCACTCAGAAATGAAACTTTTAAAAGCCCTGAAGCCTGTATGTATCTCTAGTTAATAAAATAAGATATGTGGGTTTCATATTTACATAGTATTTATCTGTATATTTCAGAGAGGTTATATTTACAGTAAATGTTGTCCACAACTATGTTTGACTGTATCTGATACCAGAGTGGATGTACCGTGGACAGGGAAAAACTCTCCACTGAATGGCTTTGTTGTTACCCTACAAAAGAAGATGTCTGCCAATGCCTATCAACAATGGAGATTTAATCCTAATGGCACAATGACTTGTATGGTATGTACATGTATAATCAGAGTGGTGATGCATCATTTTTTTCAATTAAATAAATTTCATTTTGTCATTAGTGAAAAAAAAAATTTCAGTTGAGAAAATGTCATTTATATTGTTTGCAAGAAAACATTTGGTGCATCGATATAAGAAAATGATCTCCACAAAGTTGCATTAAAGATCTTAGTAAAGTTTAAAAAATCTACATAACAATAACAAGTACATGTATGATCAGTATAATTAATCCACAGTTTGAATATTAACACTTTAACGACACAATGACTCGTATGGTAAATACATGTATGATGAGAGTAAATCCATCTATAACTAATCAAGAGTTTGAAATAACAAAATATATCATCAAGTGACAGTAATTACAAAATCTTTTGGACACCAGATTAATATTTTTTGATAATCAAAATCAAAAATTAGCAATACTATTTTACACTATTGAGTTTTGTTTAAATAAGAAGTTCAATTATTATTTTTTTGTGTAGGAATAATTTTCCATGTAGATGCTCAAAATTGTTGACAAGAGGGAAATGTCTGTCAATCTCAATTTTTCCATTTCCATCTATATAAAATAATAAGGGCTATTCCAGTAAAACATATGAGGGACGGGGGGAAGGCACTTTTATTTTTTATATATGGGTGGTTGTTGAAACGGTGGCAAATTAAATGACATATATAGATTAAGTTTTAAAAAACTTCTATAGGTGGATCCCTTACCAAAAAAGTGCCTTCCCCCGGTACCTTATATGTTTTAATGGAACAGCCCTAATGAAATACATGCATATCCAGGATGTGTTTTCGCATGAGATCAGAAAGATATTTATCAAAGCTCTTACAATCAAATAGAATAATTCAGATAAAAATAATATCAGCATTTTAAGACACTTCCATTGAATTGTGGCTGGGTTAAACCATTTAATGGGCACGAAAACTTCTCATTTTTACATGTCCACGTGTTTTACCAAGTAAAAATAAAAAAATACAATGACAACAGTAGAGGAGATGTTGAATAATATAGCATTTAAATAAAAAAAAGAAACATTTGTAAAAATTTGCACCATAGTATATAGATTAAGACATTTTTCAACTTAGAAATGCAAATATTACCATGTAGGCAATAAGGAGAAAAAATTCTTTTAGACCTATTCCATATTGACATATAATAAAAAAAACGGTATGGTTATCAAAATTGAAGTCACTGAAATGAATGATCAAGATTTTAAATGAACACTTTAGTAAGCAATAATTTTAATGATATTTTTTAGGCCTATGATAATTTACTATTGACCTATTTACAACATAAATTTGGAGACGAAGAAGGTTACATGGCACCAGAGGGAGTCAAACCAGGTCACAGAGTATACTTAGTGTTAGCTGATCCACTCACTAAAAAAGAGGCAGTTTATCAGAGGTTTGTTTTGTCATATAAAATGACAGCCTATTCAAAATATTAGAAAACATCAAGGTATTACAATCTGTTTAGTCCCCCACTATCAATGAGACTGTATTTTCATGTCCTGTTGATCAGTTAAGTAGCATATTTTGTAAGGTTTGTTTAACAATGAAGTCCACTAAACATTAGGTTTGAAAGAACATTCAGACTGCTAGCCTAGTTGCACAGAGAATATTTTTATTCTCTGATTCATAAATGAAAGTCAAAGAATTCTCAAAAACTTTTTTAATAAATAAACAACATTTTTAAAAACTTTTTACAGTTAATCTTTTGTTCAGCCAAAATCCCATGCAATCTTGACCTGTCTTTCATCAACACTTCTGCATCTGCTGGTCGATTTAAAATATATTATATTTAATTGTACTTTTTTCTAATTTTCAGATTTGCTTTCAAGCAAGAGAGATTTGATAACCTTGGACAGTGGAAATATTGTGATGCTACAAATCCAGAATTTAACAAGCTGGCTTATTCCTGGCCTTGTAGAAGAGATGGTACACTTAATGAGGTAATAGAACTAAATTATTATTTTTTACTTACATTATGTTTCCTATTAAAAAAACAAAACAAACAAACAAAAAGATCTACACGGAAGCAGTATTGAGTATACACAATGATTGATGGTTCTATCTATAGTTAATTTTCAATGTTTCTGGACAAAATGACGTTCTGACAGCTTACCTTATTTGCTAGAAAATATTGTCTGTGTAGGAACAAATGCTTTTTCCCATATTTTGTGTATTTCTTGTTATAGATCTTTGTAAAGATACTATGTATTAATTTTACATGCAGAATACTTATATCAAAATTACTTTTCATAAATCTTGGACATTCCATATTATAAAATGAAAATTCCATGGTCAAAGGGGAGATAATTGTGTTTTTAATAGTTTAGAGGTTAATGAATTTTAATATTTTCAATATCTGAAAAAAGAGTTTTGGCAGCTCTTTTTAACACCCACAACCCATACAATTTAATATAAAATCATTGAAAATAAATTTTTTGATACTATACACATCAATCTTTCCCTTTGTTCAAAGGGTATTTAAACCTTTTCATATATATTGTACCTCCACCCCACAAGTATTAAAGGGTATACATTTGTATTAATATACACTTATCCATCTTTTATTCCATCCATCTGTCTGTCCTCCTGTCAATATATTGTCACAAAATTTTACACCTGAAGGGTTTCATATTGCATTTGTTATGCTACTTTCTTGTAATAAGTTTTGAATTTTAAGCAGTTGTTTTGTTGCTCTATGATATCAACTTCATGTTTGATTGAACTTAAAATTTGGTAAGAGTTGGGCTATACTTGATATAACATGCATCCAACTTAGGGCTGTTCCAGCAAAATGGACACGAGAGTCTTTGAAGGCACTTTTTATTAAACCCCAACACCCATAGAATCTTCCCTTATGTACAATACAAAAAAATGGTGAAAAAAACAGCCACCCACAGCATTTTATATAAAGTACCTTCAAAGGGTCATAGACCAACTTTTCTGGAACGGCTTAATGTTTTTTTTCTTTTCTGGAAGAATTGAAACAATTATTTTTGTTTTCATAATGGTCATACAAGTTAATTGATAATTTGGAAATTGAAACTGATAATTTGGAACATTGAAAATTGTGTTGTTTTGAAGAAATTTATTTTTACTGCAACTTTTCAATGGTCAAAGGGGAGGTAATTTATAAAATAATCCAAATTTTCTATTCAGGACTATGATTGGCCAATGGAAGCCTTCATTGTAACCAATGCACCACCAGTTCATAAAGAAAGAAAAGAGAAACAAGGAGGTATATAGGAATCAATTACATGTTCATTTACTATTTTTGTCACCACAATACAAACATTGATATTGCTACTCCATGTTATATAAGTGGCTGTATCTAGAAAACAGCTTTTATTTAGAAAAGAAAATCCTCTCAATTGTTATTTGATATTGCATTAGTTCTGCTATGGGGCAGTTGTTCTGTGAGGAGCAATTGTCTTAGGTGTCAGATATGCAAGGGGGCAATTGTCCATGTTGGCAGTTGTCTAGGTGGCAAGTGTCCTGCTCCCAATATTGTGAATGGTAATATAACAAAATACACAAAAAGGTGACATGTTTTATATATTATATTATATTTAAATGATGAATTGTTTTACTAATATGATAGGGTATTGTATTTAGAATTTATATTGTTTTGATATTTTATCCTTTTGCATATGTATTATTTCTCTGTAATGTTATTGTATCTTTACTGCACATCTCTCAAATGGCCATTTTTGTGATTTGTTGCAATGTTATCTCCTGTTACACACTCAGTGTGTCTGTGATTTATTTATTTTATAAATCTTGAAATCTTGAATCTATATTGAATTCTTTTAGGATGATTACCAACTGGCTAAAAGTTTAAGTTAAGTTTTTGAATAAAATGAAATAATCTTAAATTTGGTCTGAAAATGGCTCACACTAGCACTGACATGTCTTCTCATTGTAAAGAAATTTAATATACTGTTTCTAGTACTGAATTGAAATAATATATGTTGCTTGAAAGGGCACAGCTTGAGAATGTAGTATTAATTGTTATATTGATATCAAGAATGGTATCATTGAAGAAGTGAAAAGTATTCACTTGACCAACCAATGCCATTGTCTTTGAAGTTTGGATTGTGGATTTACGATATGAACCAAAATTTAAGTTCATAAGTTCATATCTTTTTCTTTCAGATTTTTAGAAAACTTTGTAGCTTTGAATTACATGTACATTGCAATACAATGATTAAAGCAAACTTTTAATGAATGATGATTATTTTCATCCGCTTTCAAAATTTATTATTTCAATATTTCATTATTTTATAATTTTATATTTTCAGCCATGCCACTGAGACTGATGGCTATAAAGAATGGAGAGAGGGATTATAGATTTATGTCACCAGTTGTAGGTCCTGATCTGACAAATGTAAGTAAGAAACTGTGCACTGATTCGAAATGTCATCGGATTTAAATAAAAGATTGCATCAAACCAAAAACTGTGATATGCAATTTTTATTCATTTTCTCTACAATGAAATCATCCTTCACATTTTACAGTGAAAATGACGATAAATAGACCAATTATAAATAACATTGGCAATAATTGAATTAACAAATTCAGCAGCCAGTATGACCAGCACTTTTATCGATGTGTTTGGCGATTTATCCACTAACGAAAGAATTTTGAAAAAGGCAGATGAGATGTCTTTTCGCAGATTGCAGGCAGCAGTAAACCCACTTCCTGTTAGACAACAGATAGATTAAGGCAATTCAAAATTCCGCCCTTTTAGTGGCATAAATTTGCATTTGGTAAAAATTTGACAGAAAAATTTGGCACATTTCATAAATTGGATTGTAACTTATGTTAACCCCAAATTGTTCTGTAAGGTCAAATGTTGACCTTGTTTCAAGACAAATGCAGGTTGTTTTTGCTGAATCCTTGCTTTTGATACAGGTGTGAAAACAATAAAAGTTGGATGGTCACAACATTGACATAATTTTAGAAGTAATGTTGGATGCCTGAAACCTACTGCCCTTGTCAGGAAGCCGGCTATAGGGTGTTATATGACTTGAAATACTGACTTTTATGGTTTCAGAAGTCCTGAAAATGTTGAAAATGCAACCTTTAGGACTGTATCTTGTTTTCATGACGCAAGAACTGATTTCTGACTTCATTTTTACATGTTTGTAAAGCAACATTCGAAATGCGCCAATTCAGAACTTTTTGAATACTCCTGGAAATCACGCTAGATGTTCTTTTATGGCAGAAAGTGTTTTCTGACATGCTAGAGGTCCAATCAATCCAATTACACTTTAACAAAATGTTGGAACCATTTGATCTTGACACTAAGTGTGAAAATAAGAAGATCTTCAAAACACACTAAAAATTCAGTAAAAATCCAAAAACAAAATCCAGTTTGCTCTGTATATGTTCAAGTATGACCATGCCAAATATTGTAACATTATCCCGTTTAATTTGAGAAATATCACATTTTTTGCATTGCACAGTTTCTTTTTTCCGTGAGTATATATTCAATTGAAAAAGACTATTATAAGTAATGTTAGTACTGTAAAATTGTTTATTTCTTTTGGGAATAAAATTTCATAGATTTAAACTTTCAGCTATTTTAAGGGGGACACATTTTTTATCAAATATAGAAATTAATTTACCTGCATTTTAATTCTTTGAGATTTAATTTCATTGGTAACTCTTACCAGCATATAATACCTCAAATACTTTTACAATATTTATAGACTTTTGACAGTCGTTATGTAGGACAAAAAATTTGATTTGATGCATAATACAATTGATATTTAAATAAAAGAATACCAGTTACATGTAGATCTTTAATCAGTCAGTGTATCCTCGTCTATCCAGTTTTCGACCTACTGAGCGTCGATTGTGACGTCATAATTTTAGTTGAAATAGCACGCTTAGGTCGAATCCTTAGGTGGGTCGAAAATAGGATGTTTGACGATACTGTAATTTTCTGTAATTTTTTACTTTAATTGGTGCTTCTTCAATAAAATGGATTTGTTTTTCATATTAGTATTTTACTATATGAAAGTGATTTATTACTGATACATGTTAATCATTCAATTATTTATTTCTGCTAAGACTGTTATTACAAACAGGGAGGATGCTTCAATATTGTAAACCTTTGACACCAGAAGTGAAGTGTTAGTCATTGTAAGATTTTGACATGCCACTGCTTTCACAGGATTGGTATTTTATAGCATTTTTATCACAATTCAAAGGAAGTTGGAATTTTTATTAATTCTCAATTTTTTTCTTTCACTTGGCACATTATATACAGTTTCAATGATAACAAATGTCTTATCTGTTTCAGATGATGAAAGATTTACACAAAGAAAAAGATAAATCTAAAAGAAAATCCAAGATTACAGAGGAAAAAGATGTACCAATATCCAACTCTGATATTGTTGAAAATGATATGCATATACATTGTGAGAACATGACAGTTAGACAGCTAGAGTTTACCATGGTAGGTTTATATTTTAACAGCGAAGTTAGCTATAATTAAAAACAGGTGTTGCATTGATTTATGTATACCATATACTGTACAGACTAAATTTTTACTGCTAAGAAATGATAATCTCCTTTATTCAATTTACTGTATAGATTCTTTTATCTTATTGTATAGACTGTGTTCTCATTGTCAGTTCCCCTGTATCGCGGTACCAACGTTAATTTAACATAATTTTAATGCCATCTTGAAAATTATACAATCATATGTGTATATTTAATTCCAGTAAAGACTGTTTTTACTTTTTCTACCAAACAGAAACAATTGGTCCGTTTGCATTGATCATTATTATTTTTGTTAAATACATTTTTCACTAAATGTACATGTAAATCTTTTTAATACCTCTTTAATAAAAACAACTTTATATCCATATAAGCACCATCAGAACATGAGGAAATTTTAATTAATAAACACCTATTTACTGGCTATGAAAACAACAGCAAGTTATTTGGTTTCCCGAGACACAATTATTCCCCAACGTGAAGCGGAAGGAAAAAGTTGGTGTCCAGGGAAACCATAAACTTGCTATTGTTCAAATAGCCAGTAAACAAGTGTTTTATTGAACATCAAAGGTATCAATGTGACATCATCAGTAAATAGTTAATTGAACTATTAGGATTATGCATAATTGACCAGTAAAATAGTCCATCACCAGTAAAAAGTCATTGAAACTATTAACCGGTAAATAGTCTGTATGTGACGAGTGTGATAAATAGTAGATTTATCCAATAATCAATTTACATGTATATAGAAAATACATATTGAGGTATAACAAAAGGAGTATGTACGATAAGAGGCATATTTGGCCCCCAGAATTACCTATATTTTCAAACAAAGTTTTCCTTTTAACTTTACTTGGTATATCACAGTTGATATATTGCTTAAATTAAAACTCAAGTAAATGGGTGCAGATACGTCATCAAATCTTGATTGTGATGTCACACAAACATCATGCATCTTCCAGATTTACCGAAAATTCACAAATTTTCGTCAATTTTTGGTCATGGTTTGGCACAGGAAGCATAAAGCGCATGCTTGTGCCAATGAGATTTTTTGATATGTTGATAGTACATGTAATTGCCAACTTTTCATGCAAAAATCTCATTGGCACAGGCATGCGCTCTATGTTTCCTGTACTGAAATGTGTAAGGATTTTGGTCATTTTAGTCCAATTTTGTTAAAATGCTTATATTTTGTTGAATTTCGAGTTCATTTTTACTACAAACAAAACAGACTTTGACAAAACCTGTCGAAGTTTATTATATACTGATACTGAATTGTATTTTGAGACATGATTTTCATCAAATATAAGGGTCCTAATTTTTGGGGCCAAATATGCCCCTTACTGTACATACTCCTTTGCTATTTTAATTTTGTTATTAAGAACTACTTATCCATAATGGATCATGCACATGTGTTGTTTTGAGTTTGTATGCTGTAATTATCCTATTAAAGATTCTTTATCAATAAATATTTCTTTCCAAATTTAACTTAGGTGATCAACAATTATACTTGTGAATTCAATGTTACAACTCCTGTGCTTATTTACCAAGTTATCCTTATTTACCAAAAACATTGATCAAATGACAAACTGCTTTTATAAAAAAAAAATAATTTAATTTCTCTTACAGTTCTTGGACCATTCCACCAGTATGTTAAACTTACCGTTTGCTGCTAGACGTCTGTTTGATGCTAAAGGAAATGAACACTTTAGTTTAGTCAATTTAAAGCGAGATGATTTAGTGTATATATCATGTGGAGAGTCGTGGATTGATCCTAAACTTTCAAAAGAGGAACAACAAAAAAGATTTTTACTGTCTCAGTTATCTCAGGATGTGGCAAAGATCAGACAATATTGTGCTCTCAGGAACCCAGAAAGTGAGTTTTGTAGATAGTTCTTGCAAATTAGGTCTTGAAAAATGAAGAAATATTAAAGACAGCATTAAAAAGGATAAAATGTAAGGTATCCACTGAGAATTTATTAACCTTTCTCATTATTTCTAATTTGAATTTATTTCTTTACACTGTGTTAGAATAGAAAGCTTTTAGGTGCATATCATTTAAAACTTAATTAGATAAAGATCATTTATAGAATTTTGATATAGAACAACAAGCACATTCCTAAACTTTAAAAAAAGAGGTTTCCATATAACAATCAGTGGCTTTTTATTATTAAATGAACTTTGGCCTTATCAATTAAAAATATCTTATACACTGATTTCAAATAGAAAAAAAAGAAGGGAAACCTGGAATGTGTCAAAGAGACAACGACCCAAAGTGGGTAATAACAACTCAAAGTAACCATAAAATCTTCAATGAACGGTGAGAAAACCCCACACCCAACGGCAGGTCGGAGTCGGCCCCTAAATAAAGAGTAATCAAGTTCAGCGAAATAATGTTCAGTTTTCCTGAATTGATGAATTTCATCTCATTCTGTTTCCCACTGAGAATTTATGAATTCCTTTATAGCCCAAAGCTATGCAGATTTGTAAAGTTTAAATGTATATTTGGTTTTTGCAGAATATGTCCTTGAAATAGAAGGAAACTTAGTACCAAACACTAGACTGCTAGTAAACAGACAGTGGAGTAGAGATGAGGAAGACAGGGAGATTATAGTCGTCACAGATAACCAGAGTGTAAAATCATCTAAACAACCATCTAGTAAAGGATTTGAGGAGGAGGATGATAATCTGTGAGTTAATCGTCCAGTAAAATGTAGATATTTTCAGTGATGCTATAGCAGATTGAACTGAGTTCAAAATAAATTAACAAAACAATCCACAAACAGCTTTAAACTCTGTCAACTCGAAAGTACATATTGAATTATATTTGTTTTAAATTCAGACAAATTTGACATACAGTCACCACATTTTTCACGAGAAAAATACAAAAAGATTTGTTCTATTCTCATGAAATAAATGTTATACATACTAACATGTAACATATGAGGATAAAACATTATATTTTAACTGACCAGGAGGAGAAACGTAAATGTATTTAAATTTTTATAAAATTACTTTTAATTTCAAGTGGTAAGTTGGAACCTGGGTTGATAGGGTATTCTACCAGTAGATTTGTAATACTTTTCTTCTTCTGTTTTAATTTTGGTGGCATGTTTTGAAAACTGTTTACACTCACTTGTTATATAAAATATTCATATTTGTAGAACTGCTCATGACCGAGCCCATCGCTTAGCTGAACAGAGATTGAATAATTTGAAGTGGCCATGGGAACGATTAATAAACACTGGCAATGATGATGATGATGAAGATCCAGAGGCACATAAGTATACTGACAAGGAGATGTATGAGAAATACAAGTAAGTTCCATGAGTATAAATCTCATGGTAGGAAAGGCACATAAGTATACTGACAAGGAGATGTATGAGAAATATAAGTAAGTTACATGAGTATAAATCCCATGGTAAGGAGAGGCACATAGGTATACTGACAAGGAGATGTATGAGAAATATAAGTAAGTTATATGAGTATAAATCTCATGGTAGGACAGGCACATAAGTATACTGACAAGGAGATGTATGAGAAATTTAAGTAAGTTACATAAGTATAAATCTCATGGTAGGACAGGCACATAAGTATACTGACAAGGAGATGTATGAGAAATATAAGTAAGTTATATGAGTATAAATCTCATGGTAGGACAGACACATAAGTATACTGACAAGGAGATGTATGAGAAATATAAGTAAGTTATATGAGTATAAATCTCATGGTAGGAGAGGCACATAAGTATACTAACAAGATGTATGAGAAGTATAAATAAGTTACATGAGTATAAATCTCATGGTAGGAGAGGCACATAAGATGCAAATACATACAGTTTTGCAGAATGAGAAAACTTGTGGTTTATATACAAGGAAATGCATGGGAATAAAAAGGAGAATCTCAAAATTTCAGAAAAAAATGAAAATAAATTTCTCTTCCATTTAGCAATATATAAGTATCATTTATGTAAAGGTGGTGTTTTTGTTCATATATTACTGAGCAGGATAGTTAGTTTGGATATTTACTTAGTTTTACAATCTCTGAATAATGATATAGGTGTTAAAGAATAACCAATGCTTTTCAATATACTAGTATTGATATTTTATTTAAACCTTTTCCAAGATTTTGTAAATTATACTTCTTAAAATTAGATTCATAGTATTTTAGAGGCATTTATTTTCATGCTGAAAATCATATTACAAATTTTAGTGTCCAAAGAATTTGTTAGGCTAAAAAATTATTATATTTAAAATATTAGGTGAAAATATTTGTCAGTTACCTACTTAAGATAGGCTATTCTCTACAATTACAATTGTTTTCTTCACTTCTACAGTTGACTGTTTCAATATAACCTAAATACTACTTAAAGTGATGTTTAATTCCATTTATTCAGTCAATATTTTGCCAAACCATGCAGTTTGATTCACGAAGATAAAATAATTGATAGTATAATAGAATTAGGGTTGAATGTTGAACTGATTTATTTTCAAGGTCATCACAGTATCCTCAAAATACCTGGAGGTAAAATTATTTTATGAAATCAAAGTTTTAAAATACTTTTTTATTTCGAATGTGTGTATGTGTGATAAATCCCAAAATAAATCAACATGTTACATGTATGTGTTAAATATACATGTATTTTACATTTGATTATTAAACTTGAATTCCTGACTCAACTTTTTTAGAATCACAACCATCGTGTGAGAAATATTTCACATTTTAACACAAATACCTAAATTTCAGATTAAAATAGTGTGAAAACATACCAAATAACATTTATTCCTTGCAAACATGAATGTTATAAACACAAACTCTGTGTGAGAAAAATTTCACATGTCCAAGTAACTTGAATTACAGACTAATTCACTTAATGTCTTCTTTTTTCCAAAAATTAGATTTTTATACCCCCGCGACAACAAGTCGGGGAGCATATTGTTTTACCTCTGTCCGTCCGTCCGTCCGGTATTCCATCCGTCCGTCCCATCTCTGATAAGCTGTTATTCCGGATAACTCCTCCCACAATATTAATGCTACATTTATTCTACTTTGCACATTGATTAGGCATGGATTGAAGATGTGCATATTGTCATGATTTAGATTTTGGCCAAAAATTGTGATTTTGAGGGGAAGTTGAACTTGGCTAATTTGTCCAAATGTGTGTTTTGGAACTGCTATTCCGGACAACTCCCACAATATTAATGCTACATTTATTTTACATTGCACAGTGATTAGGCATTGATTGAAGATGTGCATATTATCATGGTTTAGATTTTGGCCAAAAATTGTGATTTTGAGAGGCAGTTGAACTTGACCATTTTATTGAAATGTGTATTCTGGAACTGTTGCTACAATATTAAAGCCACAGTTTTATCAATGTTTAGAAATTCGATTTCCATGTTTTATATTCAACTTCGGGGGCATCATATGTGTCTTACAGACACAAACAGAGTAGCCAAATTTTATCCATAACTTGAGTGTAAATACATCGGGAAAAACTTGAATGATGGCAGTGGGGGCATTTACTCTCTAGTTTATAGTAGTTTTAATTATGTGTTCAAGAAAACAAATTTAACTCTCTTATTTTATAAATGTTTTTTTCTGTGTTTTTCTTATAAAATCACATCATTGATATATTTCATTGAAAATTTTGTCATAGATTCATTAATTGAGTTCTTTGGTTTATATGTTCTCCATACAAGTTTATTTTTTTATATTTATGCATAATTCCTCAGAAATCTGAGATGAAAAAGGCCATACAATAATTTTTCCATTCAATGTGATTTATATGAAAACACACACAAAAAAAAACTAATAACATATATAATTTATATATGTTTTTGTCCTTTATTTAAAATCTTTTTTACAATCATTTATAATACCCCTGTATCTAAAAATTTTCTATAGATATGACATTTTTAGTCTGTAATATTTATTTCAAGGTAATATTGCATAAAAAACTATAGATAAATGATGCTTGTTTTGAATTGCATGGCCAGATTTTTGTGTCGCCTGCACCTAAATGCAGAGTAGACACATAGTGATTTCAATCCTATCAGTATGTCAGCCTGTCACTATTGCATTTTCATTTCAGCGTTTGTCACTTCTCTTAAATCTTAATATTTTTTACCTAACTAAGAACTTTTCTTGCAAGAACTCTTCCAATTGCACCATGCATTTTGTTTGATATTTATTACAATTTAAAATAGATAATTTTGGATTTACAGATTTGGATACGAGTCTGAGAACATTTATTCTATTTGCCATCATAAGTAAGAACTGCAGTGTATAACAATTTAATAAAAAGCAGCCAGACTTATCTTTTGTGTATTGAATATAACTATCTAATAGGATATCAAAGATAAAAAAAAATGTGTATTTCTGGCTTAACAGTGTTTATGCTTATCTTTAAAAAATGCTTGTTAATAATATAGGATTATTGGATGAATATTGGGAAATATTGTCCCGAGTAGAATTTTATATTGCACGAGCTTGCAAGTGCAATATATATTCTACGAGGGATAATTTTCCCAAATATTCATGCAATAACCCTTTTATTGTATAGCAAAGCTAAAAATTCCTGTTAAAAAGAATTTTTGTAGTGAATGACGTCATGAAATTGAGGTCATATTTGCACTAGTGCAATATGGAAATTTATTGCATGTTTACATTTGGATTTCTTAGGGAAATATTATGTTGCTATACAATAATATACATTGTACATACATGTATAAAATGCATATGATAGTTCAATGCAAATTTCCTAACATTTTTGTTTTGTTGTTATTTTTGATCATGTGACTTCAATTGTTGACATGGAGATTATTTTGGTTTTTCAAGTTACTGTTTTTAATTTTTATCTGATTTAGTTAAGGTGGTACGGGGGTCTAAAATTCTGTCAGATAGAATTTTCTTATTTTTCCATGATTTACCCTTTGTTATTAGAGCATACAAAAAATAAAATAAAAATAAGGGGTCACCGGCCATATAAGAATGAAATATGAAATGTGAAAATCCGCTATTTTGGTTGAAATTATAGGGAAAATTAGCGAATTTTAACAAAATTTTTAATTATTTTAGTTACATCAGATAGAATTTTCTTAAATTTGGAAAATTAATAGCTTATATACTGTTCTTCAATTTCCATGAAAAAAAATTTGGGGTCACCGAACTTATTTTTGAATAAATTGCAAAAAACTCATTTTTTTTCCTATTATTTCTATACAAATTATCTCCCCTTAATGGAACAAGAGTTAGGTAAAAGGTTCAATATTTTGCGTGGTTACTTAATAAAAGTGGCATATTTCATCAAATTTAACTATTCTAAGACATTGAAAATGGTTTCGGCAACGTTCCAATAGTGCATTCCATTTTAAGTCACCTGCGCAAGAATGATGCGCAATTTTAAACTCCCGTACTACCTTAATTGCTCAATTTAACAAATTTAGAAGTTTGTTTGAGCGGTATTTTAATTTGAATAACATACGGGTTTCAACATTTAATCAGCTGTAAACTTACAATTGTATAAAAACAAGGGGAAGTAACAGAGAAGCAACACCTCTGTAACAAGTAAAAGTATAGCAACATTCTAAATTTAGTACTGAAAGATTTTTTTTACATGTTTGTCAAAAATGAACAATTTTTTGATATTTTTTAATTTATATACATGAAACTTAATAGAATTTTATGCCATTTTGATTATCTTGGTACATAGTGAAAGGATACTATACACAAGACAAAACTTCAGATAGGTTGGAAGGACCTTGCACATCCAAAGAAATAAAGCATTTTACATGAATTGCTTCAAAATAAATTTTGTTTTACTCTATCTACAGACCTGCTCCAGTTCCTAAACTATCAAGAGACACACTTCAGAGATTTGTGTTTGAGGATGGATACATTGCATGTTCAGCTAATCGTGGCCTAGTTTTAGGACTACTACAACAAGAAGGGAGAGTTAGCCAGGTGATGTTAGTGAAGAGAAAACCTGATGATATAAATCAGAGGTGGATCATGAAAGAGAATGGGTAAATTCATTTTTTACTTATGAATTTATTTGTTTTCTTTTCAAATGTATTTGAGGTTTCAAGACTGAAATAAAATTTTAAGGATCACAATTGCTTAGAATTTAACTTAACTCCAATGGTCTATTACATACTTTACTAATATAGGCTCTTTTTAAGTTATCTTCTAATTTGCAAACTTGGCCAACTGACTTTACAAATTCCAAAATTAGAGTCTTAATATTTTTTGAATCCAATTATTGAAAATGTTTATTCAAATCAAAATAAACTCTCTAAAGGATGGTTGCTAGGTAGAATTCCAAAATAATCGGTTTTTTAGAATTTCAGGAAACTTGACGAATTGGAAGCACATTTTTTATTTCTAAGTATTCAGAATTTGTTTTTTCACTATCACCAACATAGAAGGCTGTATGGGAAAGTAAAGTAAAAATCAGTCTTTTCAGCTTCGGGAAATCTATCCAAATTGGAACATGAAATAAAATTCAGAAAGCTTATTGTGCACCTGAAGACTATATGAAACAATTCTACAACCAAATAAAACCATAAATCATAAATCATATTATGCAAGAGGGATTTGCCATACCAAAATAGACATCTATGGGCCTCTTGTTTGAAACAAGACCAATATAAAAAATGTACTTGTGTACATATTTCAGAAACATACCACAAATGTGTTGACATTTTAAAGCTAACACATGTCTAACACATATTTTGGTACAGATCAAATGTATTTGGAGATAAATCATAATAAAAAACATTGAAAGTTAAAATTTATATGCATTAAATGGAGAAAAATAGTTTATTTATTGTAAACATATTTCATTAATTAATTTGTCAGTCATCTATAAAATATGATGACACACAATACATAAATAAGGTTACAAATTAATTAAGAGGATTCGGAAACAAGACACAAGATCTTATATAAATCTGTATCCTAAAATAGTTTATTTACATGTATGATGCTTATAAGTAAATAGATATAAATGTAGCTTTAAATTTATATTTCAGAGAAATACGATCCAAACACAGTAATCAGACATGTTTGACTGTATCTATGCCAAATAATGAACCATTCTCTGAAGATGAACAAGGACGACCTTTGACCTTCTCCAATTGTCCTGTCACTTTGCAGGCTCGTAAAACAAACAAATATGGGAAAGCTCACCAGAGATGGCATTATGATGCAGAAACAGGATTTATACATGCATTCTATGCAGACCAATATGATAAAGGTAAAAATAAAACGATAATGTGTTTTGGTTAAACATAGAGGAACTAAAAAGACAATTTTTTTTGCAGGCTTTTTAGAAGAGTAAGGGATCAATGGTACATAAATGTTATTTATAAACATGGTACACGACTGAACATAACAAAACAACACTTTTATTGTTGTTCTTCATTTTAAAGTTATCATAAAACCTTATTAATCAGTGGACTAATAGCCAATACTGCTTAGTAAATTTTACGATTTGCATGATACCAAATTTAGTATATAGTATGCACATACCAAATCAATGTCTTATCAGTATTGTTCAATATGGTCACTGCTTCCAACTTAAACAGGATTGGCTGTTAGATTACATGTCATACTACATCCTTGTTTCTCTTCAACCCATTTGTGAATATCACAACACACCATGTTAGATAAAGATGCCTGTGACTTATGTATAACTTATGAAATCAAGATTTTGAAAATGTATTTCTTATAATACAATATCCAAGGGACTTAATTTACACGTTAACTGGAGACTTGTAAAACAAAAACCAGTTTTCCTTTTCACAACTTCATGAAAAGTTTATGGTCTCCTACATGCCTTTACTGATATATCATATTTGCCAGGAAAGTGTTGTTTTCACAAATGATGAATTTCTTTCATAAAATGTAAAATTAGGACTATTATGGAACTTATAGTATTCAATTATCTATATTTTGTAGAGATCACAGCAGCTAACAAAGCAGATGTATGTACATTTTCTATAGCAGGACAGGACACCATTGATCAACCTGTAAGTATGTGTACAGAGTGGATGTAGACGGCAAATACAAAGTAATTTACTTGTTGTTGTTCTCTTGGTGACTTCATGATAAGACAACAGTTAAGGTAGTTGCCACCAATGATTGCTGATATGCAGATTCCTCTGTCTTTTTCACTATCATAACATGTTAATATTTTACCCATGAACAACATGTTAATATTTTACCCATGAACACCAACTTTTCATGTTATATTCTGAAAGCTTGTACCTTTTAAAGGAATTTTGGACAAAATTTCAAGAAATTGACATTATTCCTTCACTTGATTTTCAAGACTTATAAATTTCTAAACAAAGCCTATGAAAACCCTTGAAAATGGGCATTTCCTGCCACTTGTATCTTTAATACTTGTATCTAAAAATCAAGCACATGAACCTATTGATTGTTCATGTTCATTGTCAACCTTTTATTAAGTCCTACTACTGGAGAACACTTTTTTGACTTTCATTTAAGGTGGCAAGTACCTAAAATTTTTGTTTCTTTGTTTACTCTTTACTGATTTGTTTTGTATAAATTTTGAACTATTTGCAAAGACTTCAAGATGAAAAAACAGCAATATTTTATAATGTTTCATTGTTAGATGTTCCATGTGTGTAGGGAAATGTGAAATTTTGTTTCATGTACATTTATCCCATTTCCTTTCATTATTCAAGAAAAAGATTACAATGTGATGTATTTATTTTTGCTTAGACTTTCACTGTATGTAAATAATTGAACTTGTTTAATTTAGAAACTTCATACTTATATTGAAAGAAACATGAAATGATATGAAATGTATGAAACTCAGTAAACACTGCTATAAAGCAAACAAATTTTCTAAATATTGAGCAGAACATTTTTATGACTCATAAAATTTACATATACAGTTGAACTTCGATAACTCTAACTGCAGTAACTTGAACATTATTTCTGTCGAACCCTTTTTGTTGTCTCATTGTTCAAGTTTAAAAATAGTTCGTCTTCATCATCTCAAACACCCCTTCTATCTTGAACTGTTTTCATTAGTCGCTTTGCTGTTCAATTCATCAAAGTTCAATTATATATACATTATTTTCTAAATTTTACTCGAAACTAATTAAAGATTACAATTTATTACATGTGTTTTTATTTTCAGGGTTATGTTGCAGAAATTCCTATATCTGCTAGTGACAAGAGATGTAGGGAATATTTAGTTTGTACTTCCTGTGCCAGGGCTATGAGAGGCAGATATAAAATACAGAAAATACAGAAAAATGTTGAGTTCTCATGTTCCATGGGAGAAGGTAAGTTATAGTTTGACATTTAAAGTAGGGTTGTAGTCGTATTTTTTTAAATTTTACAAATTTCTTTGCATCTTACTATGAATGATTAAGAATATCTTTTTGTATCAATGCTAAAATATGAATTCAAAATATTCAAAATGACAGTGTTATTTTGACTTTTTGTTTTGCATTTAACATGAAATTTTGCACAATGCATTGCTTTAAAATATTTTTTTGTTTTGGGATTGTATGGTTGTAATCCAAGGTAGGATAGGATTCATTTATTAATAGAAAAAAGAATGGAAACGGGGAATGTGTCAAAGAGACGACGACCCAAAGGGGAGTAATAACACCTCAAAGCCACCATAAGATCTTCAATGAATGGTGAGGAAACCCCACACCCAACGGCAGGTCCGAGTTGGCCCCTAAATAAAGAGTAATCAAGTTCAGCGAAATAAACATCATCCTAGACTCCCACAGACATAAAGTGAACTAACTAGAAAACAGACAAGACACACAAAGGCTAAGTAAATTTCCTGACTTAGGACAGGTGCAAACCTGCTGCGGCGGGGTTAAACTAGTTTTATTGGGCCCAAACCTTCCCCCTATAGCCAATGTGATAAAAAAAACAAAACAATCGTAACAACAGTAAAATTCAGTTTGCAACAGGACTGAGTCAATTGTGAGAAATGAAACTAAGAGAACTAAATATACAGACATAAACATGAAATCAAAAGATACTTTAGCAGTTAACTAGCAGAACCTGTATACATAAGATTTTAAAAATAGTTTGATCCAGCAGATGATACTCATGAGCAATAAATTTCTTAACCAATAATTAACCAATCAATCACCCTTGCAAGTATATTCACAATACAAACCTTAAATTATGTGAAAGCAAGATAAATACTTGAACAAAGATTATTTCTGCAACTTTTATATGACCTAGGGGAAATAACCATCATTATTATGAGGACATGATGAAAAATGAAAGGTAAGTTGATAAAAGGCAGACTTGTTCTTTGCAATATATAAACATTATGTGGCATTTGCATGATTTAAGATAATATTTTTGAAATATTTTGTATTTGGTTTTATTTTCAGCCAAAAAATTGAAACTACAGCAAATAGGAAGTTTTAAAGTTTTGAATGGAAAAGTAGATTTGTCAACACATGAAGCACAGCTAACATTAGAGGACTGGGAACATAAACTGAGGAATCTACGAGAAGAAACAAATGTACGCACTATAGCCAAAGAAATATCAGCAGCACAGACAGTCAAGACTGTGAAAATTCTTGCCTACAAAAATGGAGAGGGAAGATTACGGCCAGGAGAACTTATATGTGGGTCGACAATAGAGGGAGTAAGTTTACAGTGTATTAAATGTTGGTTAAAATCTATGAAAGACACAGTAAGGTATACCATCACTCACTGTGTAAACTGACAATGTAATTGTTTGTCCACTTACCTTCATTTTCTTTCCAAATTCCACCCTAAAGCCAAATAAGCAGTAATAAATCCATAAAAGGGTCATCCCTGGAGAATTAGAAAAAGTGCCATAATAATTTAAAGACATTAACTACAGTTGGCCAAAGAGTTCAGGAAATGTTTTAGAGGCTGAAGTTGGGAGATTGTATGAGAATCAAGGATTTTTCAATTTTTGCTAAAGGAGCAGTATCTCAATTATGGAATCCTTATTTACTGTATGATCAGTATTATCTTTGTAAAATGTAATAAATCCAGACATAGGTATTTTACAAAATATGCAAAATCAGGACCTTTTAGTGTTTTCATATGAATTTCAAACATACTTCATTTTCTTTTTTCTTATGAAATATACATGTACCACATTTATCCTTCAAAACCCAGGCCTCATAGTGAATCCTGGCTATGAAATGAATGTATTCATTAAGTGTTAACATTTTCTTTGATTATATTTTATAGATATTGGACCAATGTACGTACAGACTAGGACTTAACAGTGCTGCTCGTAGAATATTTACTGAAGATGGAACGATGGTAATGGAGATCACAGATCTTATTGACTGGGCAGTGGATAATTATAAAACATTAATGGCTGAATATCTACAGGGAAAAGATACAAAAGGTGAGCTGTCCAATCTTCTTGGAAAAATGTAATTGAATGTGTCACTTTTATACCTCTTTCCAGCTCCAAAGAATATCAAGAGGTTCTTATTTACCTCTTGTACAATAAATCATATTTTGCAGATATTTTTCAACAAGTTTTCACATTGTAATGCCATATTGTATGATTGGTTATGAGATCCATCTTGTGTGTTATTTCTGTTGAGGTATCACTTGTGGGCATTGCTTCAAACTTTTTTTAGTTTTGATTGCAAGCCATGTATATGCTTTGATAATTACTAGGGATGGCAATGGGTACTCGAATACTCGAGTACTCATTTGGAAGCTGAGTTCTCAAGTACAATATTTGTACTCAAGTACTCGGCTTATTTTAAAATTGATGAATATATTCTAAATTTCACTCATGTCTTCTCAATATTTCTTCACATTCAAAATTTGTCTAGTTATGAAACTTATATTTTCATTTTCTATCAATTGCTCTTCATTTGCAAGCACCTAATATTTCTGTATTTTATACCATGCGTTACACATTTATTCTATTTCTTATAATTTGTTTTAATTTTAAAAAATCACGAAAATCAGCCGTTTTATTAAAAAAAAACACTTGATATTATTTTCTTCTGTTAGAAGATAATAAAAACTACGAAAACTTCTGTTATAGTTGATTTATATTCAAACAATAAATATTTTGAAACATGTTCATGAGATAAAAGACCAGGCTGTAAAACAGAATAAAACTTTTTTAATGGGACAATGATTTATTTTTTAGATCAAATAGATGTTTAATTAATGTAAATAAAATAAGATCAAAGCAAATTTCTACAGTACAAGCTGCCAAAATATTGCTCAGTAATTAGAGTTTGACTGTATTATGTACACAAGACCTGATTAACTTTTATTAGTGCTAATTCAAATTGACAATGAAAATATGTTTTGTGAAAAAGACTAACATGAAAGGTTCTATTGAAAAGCCGAGAAGTCCTATGTTGTGGGTCTTTGTCCCACATCAAATCAAGGGGCACTATTCATTATCTATTGCAATGATCCAAGTACTTGAGTACCCGCGAGTATTTGTACTGAGTACTCAAGTATCAAATTATTGACATTTTGCCATCCCTAATAATTGCATCTATATTCTTAAAACATGTTTATGTGTTTCATATTCCTTACAATAATGTCTATGAACATCAAATTTCTTTTTTTTTTTAACAAGATAATTTTTTGTAGTGGAAGATCTGGAACAAGAACAGCAGACAGAACAAGAAGAACAGGGTAAAAATCTGCAAGAACGAGGTGAAGGTGAAGGTCAAGACAGTCCAGAGGATGTTCAACAAGATCAAGACAAAGATCATGCTGGTAAATGCCTTTCATATTTATAGAATATATTTTGACGTTGTGACAAAGTAATTTACACAGATTTCAATTTATTCCTACTTACCAAGTAAGGGCATATCACAAAATGGGCAGTTTTCATTAAGTTAAATTTTATTTTTAATAGTGATGTTCTTGGGAGCTTGGAATTGAAAACTTGCATGGTGTAACAAATATTGAAGCTTACAAGGGTACATGAAAACTTGTTTAATTAAGAAATAATTCATGGGAGCTTAAATATATTCTGATTTTAACAGAAAGTTAAAAAAAAAAATTTTTTTTGTAGAAGTAGATCAGCAAGAGGCAACAAAACTTGCAAAAGAACGAGAGATGGTGTTAAGTCAGATTGAAGTACCCAGTGTTGAAACTATACTTAGATATCCAATAGAAGTATGGGTATCAAGTGGCAAGGAATTTGTTGCTCCAGAAATTGTAGAATCCAAGATAGAAAACAGGAGAAAGAAGAGGGCATTTAGGGCAGCAGTATCATTGGAACTTGATATGGAGAAACATATTCTGAGACAAATGAAAGGTAATGCTTATAATTATTATGTAAATAAAAGTTTTCAATCGTGAAATTATCCGTTGCAAAATCAGAGCACAGAATTTCATCTCGTGCAAGGCACAGAATTTTATCTCTCATGAATAGACAGAAACTTGAAAAATTGAGCTATAATTGTATCCATGACCAAAGTTGAATCGATTGTACTGATTGTATCCTGTATCTTTATTCCCATTCTGAAGGAGATGGTATATTGTTATACCTGCGTCTGTCTTTCTTTCATTCTGTTTGTTTATATTCTTATATTTACAAATACTCACAAAAGTCACAATACATATGAAATATTTACCACTCATAGGAACATCAGAAAAAATAGTGGAATTATAAATTCAGATACCTGTTGATTCAATAAATATTTCTCTGAATAATTTACACATAACTATGAAAGATTGGGCAAGAAAGTCTTTACATATTTTGAAATGCTTAATTAAAAATGTGTTTGAAGGTGTATATCTTTTACACTTTACAGCTAGAAGATATGAGGAGATGGACCCAGGGGAACTGAAGCCAACAAGAAGTAGTAAACAGCCAATAATTATAGAGGGTAACTGGCAGGAACCTACTGTAGAGGAACAATTAAAACATGATACTGTACATAAACTGGAGGTAATAATCTTTGAATTTTTTTTAAAAGGGCAAGTAAGTCTCATTATGTGACAGCAAAATTTGTGAAAAAAATTTCAGTTTGAAAACATTTCCAGCCAAATCATTACATCAGTGGATTATGAATTTTTTTAATCGTGACTGTATATTTCCATAAATAATGCAATTTCAAGGAACAATTCAGGTACTGAGAAATTTCAATATTGAACTAGATTTGCCCAAGGTAACCAATTAGATGATTCTAGAAATTAATTTTTGTTGAAATATGAAAAAAAATGAATTTTTTTTACATATTTTTGTATTCGTCTTAGAAATTGTTTTTTTTTTTCTTTACATGTTGTTTGTAGTGTCAAATTCACTTAAAAATCAATGTTTGTTGAACTCGGACATTTTTTGAAATTTTTATGTATTTTGGAGGTCTTCTTGAAAATGGTGGCAGTGTTAAAAAAATTTAAGAGTATTACCTTTAAAAGATAGTGATCCAACATTGTGCCAATCTTCAAAGAATGCTGTGTGCCTAGGCACTTTCCCAAACTGTCTGGAACAACAAATTAAACTTGTTGAATTTAGCTTTATAATGGAACAACAAAGGAACAATACATACAGACCCTATTGATTACTGAAAGCATAGTGTGCATGCATAAAAGTTTTGACTGTACAATTATGATGATTAAATACTTTCAGAGATTCCAAAATGATATTATTTCAGTCAAGGTTAGTTTCTTTACCTTAGAATTATCTAGTCCTTATTTGTGAACATTAGTAAATACTTTCATCTCAAACAGAAACAACATAGGAATTAGGAACTATTCTATATTTAATATTTGTTGCATTATGATTTTTTCAGACTCACCTTGCCGAGGTAAAGAAGAATCAGAAGGAACCTAAGAAGACAATGAGTATAGTTACTACAGGAAGGCTATATAAACAACCTGATACAGTATGTTATCATTTAAAAATGTGTACAATTAGAAACCTTGGTTGGTTATCTCCCTGTACCAAGTTACTTTTGTATGGTTTAAAGTGGCGATAATTAGGGCCCCAACACATAAGTGGCGGACGCCCTATAGTAATCAGTCTGTCCGTCCGTCCGTCCAAAACAATCATGTCTGAGCTATAACTTTTTTTCTCTTTTGAGATAGGCTTTTGATATTTGGCATGTGGATAGATCACCTCAAGGCCATGTGTCGCGTACCTTGGTTGGTGATGTTTGACCTTGACCTTTGACCTCAGGGTCACACTCATGCTTTATCAATGACAAAGTCATGTCAGGGCTATAACTTTTATATAGGCTTTAGATATTTTGCATGTGGATAGATCACCTCAAGACGATGTGTAGCGTACCTTGGTTGGTGATATTTGACCTTGACCTTTGACCTCAGGGTCACATTCATGCTTTTTCAATGACAAAGTCGTGTCTGGGCTATAACTTTTATCTCTTTTGAGATACTCTTTTGAGAAAGGCTTTTGATATTGTGCATGTGGATAGATCACCTCAAGACAATGTCGCGTACCTTGGTTGGTGACCTTTGACCTTAACCTTTGACCTCAGGGTCACATTCATGCTTTTTCAATGACAAAGTTGTGTCTGGGCTATAACTTTTCTCTTTTGAGATAGGCTTTTGATATTTGGCATGTGGATAGATCATCCCAAGATGATGTGTTGCATACCTTGGCTGGTGACCTTTGACCTTGACCTTTGACCCCAGGGTCACATTCATGCTTTTTCAATGACAAAGTCCTGTCTGGGCTATAACTTTTTATGCCCCCGCGTTGATAAGTCGGGGGGCATATTGTTTTACCCTCGTCCGTCCGTCTGTCTGTCCGTCCGTCCGTCCGAGGGGGGTACATGGTTTGTCCGCGCAACTCTCCTACAGTTTTTATGCTAGAAAGTTTTTATTTTGCAGATCATTTGTACCTATATTGAAGATGTGCATGTGATAAGGATTTTGATTTTGGTGCTATTTTGTTAAATATATACACTGTTGAACTTAGTCATTTTTGGGGTGATTTTGTAATAGAGGGTACATAGTTTGTCCACGCAACTCCTCCTACAGTTTTGATGGTTGGAAGTATTTATTTTGCAGATCATTTGTACCTATATTGAAGATATGCATGTGGTAAGGATTTTCATTTTGATGCATTTTTGTCAAAAATATACATTGTTGAACTTAGTCATTTTTTTTAGTGATTTTGTGATAGAGGGTACATAGTTTGTCTACGCAACTCCTCCTACAGTTTTGATGGTAGGAAGTTTTTAGTTTGCAGATCATTTGTACCTATATTGAAGATTTTGATTTTGATATATTTTTGTCAAAAATATACATTTTTGAACTTAGTCATTTTTGGGGTGATTTTGTAATAGAGGGTACATAATTTGTCCAGGCAACTCCTCCTACAGTTTTGATGGTAGGAAGTTTTTATTTTGCAGATCATTTGTACCTATATTGAAGAT
>MJUU01073545.1:53457-64770 GCA_002080025.1 Modiolus philippinarum | reverse complement strand
TCATTTGTACCTATATTGAAGATGTGCATGTGGTATGTATTTTGATTTTGGTTCATTTTTTTTTTTCAAAAATATACATTGCTCAACTTTCAATTTTTTGGTTATTTAATAATAGATCTGTGCAACCTAGAATATCATGTGTTTAGCGGGGGCATCTTATGTGTCTTACAGACACAAATATTACTAAAAAATCCCAATTTGATTCAACCTTGCGCGGGGGCATGTCATCCTCTAGTTTCTTTTTTGAGATAGACTTTTGATATTTGGCATGTAGATAGATCATCTCAAGTCAACGTGTTGCGTACCTTGGGTTGGTGGCCCCTGGCCTTTGACATCAGGGTCACATTCATGTTTTTTCAATGACAAAGTCGTGTCCAGGCTATAATTTTTTTCTCTTTTAAGAAAGGCTTTTGATATTTGGCATGTGGATAGATCACCTCAAGGGGACATGTCACGTACAATAGTTGATGACCCTTGACCATTGACCTCTAGGTCACACTTGGAGCGGTCCCACAGAGATGGATACCATCTCACTGATGTCTAGTTTTAATTAGCATATCAATACCCTCTTTTGATATTTAACTAAGAATTATCTCCACTTTAACTATATATAACTAACTTGGTACAGGGAGATAACTGACCGAGGTTTCTCATTGGTAGAAATTCTTTTCTAAGTCTTGTTTGTCAGTTGATGCTGAATATTAAACTCTAAATTATCTGAACTCTATGGCACGAATGTGAGGTAGCTTTAATTTTTGAAGGACTTGATTAAATGATAGGTGACCCATTCAAAAAGCTTAAACTTGTTGAATTTAGCTTTATAATGGAAGTCTAGTGGCTGTCAAATTTTAATTGTACTTAAGCTGTTGAAAAATTAGTAATACAGTCTATTGAATTCTTTTAAAAATATGAAAATCAGTTAAATATTTTTGGTCTATTAATGTGTGGTCAAATTTAAGAAATGTACATAAACGGAAAATTATTCTCTTAAGTTTAGAGACATAATTTGACAACTTGAACTCTCATTGATGTGAACTCATTAGATTGGTTAAGTATAAGAAAGCATAGCATACTGACATTCAGTTTTCATGATCTGTTTGAACAAATAACCTGTGCTTGTTCAACTGAACTGCATAAGAATTGCATAAGACTAGGTGCATCAGCAAAGTTAGCATCTCCTGCTGTACATGTGTTGTCTGTCATATGAGAAATTACATGTACAGTGGAACTTCGATGGCTCGAACACCCAAGGGACCGATGAAAACAGTTCGAGCTAAAGGGGTGTTCGAGGTATCGAGGTCAAACTTTGTTTAAATTTCAAGCAAGGGACCAAAAAAGATGTTCGAGGCATCCATGATGTTCGAGTTATTGCAGTTCGAGCCATCGAAGTTCTACTGTATATGTCCATAACAAAATTTGTAGCAAGGAACATGTCAAGTCTGATTGTTACGATGAGACGACTTAATGTGTTGGCTAATCTAATGCTAACAAGTCAGTCACAAGTTGCGAGACTGTTGCATTTTACTGGTCAACAAACTCATAATTATGACCATAGAACTTTTGGAGTATCAGTTTCAAATTTCTTGATCTGTTAGTAGTATATTAAGTAATATTAAGGAGCTTTTAATTTCTCAGTTAATCATTGTGAATTTATTTACTTTAGAAAAGAGTGATGGTTTATCCTAATGGAGAAAGTGTAGAGAGAGCAGTATATGTATGGGGTAATACAATAGAAGAAATATTAGATAATGCTACAACTAAATTAGGGATGTGGCAGAGAGCTAGACTGGTGTATTCCATGGAAGGAAAACTTGTAAGTAGTAATGTATATGAAGGAATTTTACTAAGTTTCAAAAAGTAATATTTTTTTTCTTTATCAGTATTTGATATGTACTGTAAACCTACATACATGTATTTTTGTGGATACTTATTTTGGTTATGTTCCTTGATATGAAATTTGAGGTAACTAATTTTTGAGATTTACTCAATATTCACGACAGTATATTTTTGCAATATTTTCATGTTTATGAAGATAACGAAAATAAGATGGCTTGCAGTATTTATAATAGAATTTTATACTTATCCAAATACAAATATTACTGAAACTAAGAAAATGTAATTAACATACATGTAAAAGAACAGATTAGGGTTAAGCCTTCAACAATGAGTAAACCCCAACCAGCTAGGAATATTTAGTCTCGAAGCAAACTAGTATATTTTAAATACCCTGACCAGGCAAAATGTTTCTGTTTAATTCTATTAAATGATTTGATGTAAAACACAAAAAGATGATGTTTTTACAAGTGTTTCAGAAGGGTAAAAAATACTTTTTTCTTGTAAATATCTTTGTAGAAGGTGAAAAAGTGACAAATTACTGATGTTTTGTGAAAAAATTTCCTGATACTGAATCAATGAAATCACAGACTTCTTTCATAACATAGAAACATTATAGAAATCATGATATATAGTGTTTTGACATAAAGTGAAAACGATATATAAATGTAATGTTAGAATAATATTTTTTAGATAACTAAATTTGAAGAGATAAATAGAGATGAATTATTATGTGTATCTGGTGGTAAGCCATTTACTAAGCCACAAGGATTTAGAGAGGACATTGAAATCAAAGCCAACTGGACTAGAGCCAGGAAGGAGTATGGACCTTCAGCAACAGACTTCACAGTAGAGGCTCCACATAATCCTAAAGTCAATGTAAGTATACTGTTTACAATATTATAGGGTTATTGCATGAAATATTATCCCAAGTAGAATTTTATATTGCACAAGCTTGGGAGGACAATATATATTCTCCAAGGGATAATATTCCAAATATTCATGCAATAGCCCTTTTATTTTATAGCAAATCAAAAATTCTGTTAATATTGCCGATGATGTCATGAAAGTTGAGTCATATTTGCACTAGTACAATAATGAAATTTCTTGCTCACTTACAGTATTTGTAGTTGCTTTCTTAGGGAAATATTATGTTGCTATACAATAATCATAGATATTGCTGTTGTTATAGAACTTATAGCAGTGTTTTGAATATTGAGCAAAGTATGAGAAGTAATAAATTCCAGGGATCATTTTTATCTTATTTGTACCAAAAACACTGTAATTTCTAGAACAATACACTTTCCTTTAAAAAAAAAAAAAAAAAACTATATTGTTCTTGATTTTTATTGCATGTACATTTTAGGTACATTTTAGGATTCTTTGCAAAGTCACATCAGAGAGGTTAACGTTTTCTTAATATTTTCACACAGAAAAATGTAAGAGAGCATTTTGTTGCTATTGACTTGTCATTATGACCAACTTCTTTCTAATGGCAGAAGATCACATTCAGTGTATTGATTAGGTTAGAAAATTCATCTGTTCTTCTCTGTGAGAGGGAAGAAGCAAATTTGACTGTTACTTAAATTTAAATACACAATGTGTTTGTTGATCTGGAGAAAATGTGAAATGTTCTACAATGTAAATAGAAAAAAAACATGACAGGAAACACCTACAATGGCCGAAAAACATATTCACATACCACAATGTTCCAAGGAACTGCACAAGAAAAAAACCACAATAAAAAACAAAAGACAAACCTAAACAATGATAGGAACTCGGGACAGCCGGACTTGGTATCGGCACTAGCAAAAGCCAGCAGTATGGTTAAACATACTTTTCAATTGTTTTGTCTGAAAGAGTATTCAAATACGAATTCCAATGGAATTATATTTTTGTCCTCTTAATTGTTTTGACAATTTTTACTTATTGGCATATTCTGATATAAATTTCAGGTTGATCCTTTTGGACCCCCAGCATTAACAATGGCACCAGAAGAAACTTCAAAATGAAGGAAATATGACTTTGCAATAATTCCTAGTGTTCTATGTAGAACTGCCAAATCATAGTGCTTTCTATGCTCCAGAATCTTGTCTGACAGTAGATTGCTTTAAACATCTGAAGGACCATGATCTTTTTGAAAATATCATGCAGCCACATTTCAATGGTAAAAGATGGAACAGCCCAAGATTCATGTAATGGTGGCACAATTACTTAAAATGAATCTCAGATTTCATTTAATTTTGTTTTTTAAATGTGTTTGCCAGCCAGAGATAACTGTTTGTACATGTAGTTATGTACTGAACACAATGAAAAGTGGTTTTCTAAGTAGTCAGTGCTAAACAGAGAAATTCGTAATATAAACAGAAAAGTCCATAATTATATGTAAAACACCAGACTAATTTCTGATATTGATAATTTAAAAAGATTTTTGTCATTTTCTAGAATTTTGGTAACTGTTATGAGCAAATTGAATTATAGATCAACAATGTGTAAAAATCTTAGATAAAATATATTTCCATTGTGTTCTGAAATTCAAAGAAAACAAAAAATCAAAGAGCAATTTTTGTATGAACTTGTCTCTTTGAGTTGTGCTGTTACATTAGGTAATGTGAATACAAATGCCAGTTTTGATGTGATTAGTACTAAGATGTCTAATTGGTTGTGCAAAAATTATGTTATACAGTCCCAAGTTTTCAAATTATGTGTTTCCTTTATTGAAATAAATTTGTATATATCATTGTTGAATATTTCTATGTTAACAAATTGTTGATATACTGTATAACAGGAAATGTTAGCATCATTTTGTTTTTGCAATGCCATTTCTGCAGTTTGCTTTGAGGCAGTTTTCATTTCTGGTCCTACAAAAAATGGATTGTTTATTTTTGCAGTGAAATATCTGTACCAGTCTTTATGGCATGTTTATTTCTTCAGTGAAATAGTGCAAGTTTTATGCTGGAAATTAGAATATATATATCTAGAAAATAAAATCCTGCAAAACTTTCCTGTATTACAGTATTTGATATTGTCTGTGATAGTTGTTGCTCAATATTTGTAACAATTTTTTTTTTTAAATATTTTTTGTCTCACACTCCGTCCACATTATGACATTATTTTTCTGTTTTACATTTTTTAACAATTAAGGCAAAATAAAAAAATACATTAGCTTCTCAGGCCCCTGCCTCATCTCTTTTCTGGGAACTAATTTTACTTTTTTATTCAAGTTTCAAATAAAAAAAAAATAAAATCACCTGCCTCATCACTTTTTGGGCGTTTCAGTAATGTAAAAAGATGCCTCATCATGATTTTGAACCAATAAAAATAAAAATCTTCTCCCTCCCTGCCTCATCATTTTTTCAGAAAAATGGCCTGAGAATCTAATCATTATTTTTGTATGGCCTAACATATATTTATCAGCAAACAATTTTCTTACACTGCTATCCATTGTCATATTTTCTATTTTTTCTCAGATTTTTACAATCTTGAGACTAACTTTGTCAATTTTTATTTCCTTTATTCTATATTTCTGTAAATTATTTATTGGGAAAAAAATTGTCTGATAGGGATTTTTTTTATTAATTTGCATTTTACTATTGAATATGACTTCAAGATGAAGAGCATCAACTTCAGTTCTATTCTCTATTTCTAGGGTTTGGTTTTCTGTACAATTATGGCCCTAAAGATTTCAAAACTTGCCTTTAGATCTAATTGTATGCTAGTTCAATGTAATCGGATATATTTGTATATGACAAGAAATAAGTGTAGGTTAATTGTCAGTTACATTTTCATTTCTTCGTTTTGGTTATGGTTGAATCTCTTTGTGTCAAACTTGAGTAACACATTGACTTTTTATGTGAAAATTGAGAAGATTTTTAACAAAATATTTCATTGATAAATCTAGAATTTTACCCATTTAACTGTGATGAGACCTTAAATTTTAGGAATAAACAAAATTCAATAAAATGTATCTGTAAAAGTAATTGATACAGAATATTCCATGATTTTGATTTTTATAGCTGTTAGATATAGTATATTACTCTATGAAATAGCAAGATTGAGAAAAATTTGAGTTAAATAGTGACTGTGATCCGTGAAATTTTAATTCATATAAATTTTATAATCCATACCAGTGTTCCAAGTTCAAGAATGCATGATTCAACTGTTTTAAAATACATATATCATCCTTTTTGGTATTGGGACCATGTTTACAACTGAAACATTTTAGAAGTCTTTTTTTATTTTTTTTATTTTTATTTTGTTTTATAAATTGTAGAAAACTTTAAATACACAGGATTAGTGTTTCATTTATATTTATAGAAAATTTTAGATAGTCTATATTTTTATAGAAAAATCTTAAATCAAAATATATTAATTTTATACATTTTATATTGAATTAAGAAATGAACAAAAAGTAGAAAATCAAGCTTTTAAATGTTTCTGGGAATTGTAAAATAATATATTTTTAGACAGAACTTGATGAAAAAAATTCTTAAAGAATAGTATTTTGAAACTTGCGGATTTTGGACTCGTGAATGGGAGTTCACATAGATTTTTTTGAAAGAAAAGCTAATTCTAACATCTTTATTGAAAACTTGATATCTGCTACTGTATAGCGGGTAATTTTCGCAAGCTATAATTTTCGCTATAAAAACTTGTGAAGTATATTTTCATACATGCTTGTCCTTCATATTATTTTCAATTGTTGAAAAGGGATGACAGCTAAACTTAAAAATTTCTTTGGGGATTGAATCACTAATTTGGCAACCACGAAAAATACTTGCTATAATGTAAAATTAAACACCAAGTTGATGGATGGAGAAATCTACTGTTCATCCAGTGGTATGGGAAAATGAAGATTTAGATGTAAAACGTATACTGTTACATAATAATAAAGATACAGGGTTTTGTTTTTCTTCTATTTGTGATGGAACTTTTGAAAACTACCTTATTATATATCCGAAAC
Organism: Modiolus philippinarum; assembly: GCA_002080025.1. NCBI lineage: Eukaryota > Metazoa > Mollusca > Bivalvia > Mytilida > Modiolidae > Modiolus > Modiolus philippinarum. Next base: position 57,974 of record MJUU01073545.1, on the reverse strand, counting down.
TTCCAAAACACATTCCATAATAAATACATTATGCATTTACCTTAATCATTGAAAACAGGACCATAATAATCAAACAGTAAATTCTATTTTTAGCTGGTAGGGTATTTCCATGGTAACATTTTATCACCGACAGATTTATCTGTGTCAGTGCATTTGCAAGTATTAGCTTTGTTAGATTTTTAAAAATTTTACATATGTTGAATTTTCTAAGATTGTATATGAGCTTAGCTCGGTAAGACAGAGGATAGAAATAAATTATTAATTCTAATTGTTGTTATTGTTATTTATAATTCTTGTGCAAACATAAAATAAAGAGACAAAAAATGATATTTGGTGTTGCAGCACACAGGTGAAAGTGTGAAAAATGTCAGTCTGGAAATGATGAAAACTTCCATTCTTGTAAATGGATACCTAGTGAAAAAGAACAAAGTAAAAATATGGAAATAAAGCATTTTTTGGAATACTTTGTCCCATGTCAGTATTTACCCCAGAAAACCTATTTCAAATATTTGGCACATAAGGCTCAGTTTGTTAGCATAATAAAATTTGTAAAGCCGACATTTCCAAATACCGTGGAAGTACTTTTATTCGTGAAAATCAATTTTCATGGTTTTCATTATTATCACTTTTTCGTTATTACTCAAATTTGTGGTTTCGAATTCAATGCATTAAATCTGATGGAAAAATGCATTTTGTTGGGAACTTAATTTCGTGGTTTATGTGAACCCCGAAAATTGGAACCCCACGAACAATAGTACTTTCACAGTATAGAATGTCATGTACTATTTAAGGAAATACCAGGTCTAAACTACATGTTTATTTACAGGACTTGGTGTGATGTTTACTGAAATGGTCACATTGCATAAATAATAACATAAAATAATAAAGCCCAATATTAAAACAAGTTATTAGAATTTAGACAGATGGAATAGAGAATTCTCTTTCTCTTTAGCTGTGAGCTATTGCCATCACTTGGTGTCTGTCCATCATCCATCCGTTAAACTTTCACATTTTCATCTTCTCCTCTGACACCACTGAAGCAAATTCAACCAAACTTTACAGGATACAAACAATACCAAAGTTGCATGATGTTTAGAAGGTTTTTTTAAAGTTACGCATTTCGTTTTGATAACATAAAATTAACAACAGATCATATGGGAAAAAATCTCCTCTGAAACCACTAAAGCAATTTCAACAAAACTTTACGAGGAATGATGTATGTAAGGTCCTTTACAAAGATTTCTTATTTCATTTTAATCCAACAAAAACATGGCTGCCTGTGTGGAACTTGGGTTTAACATTGGACCCTATAGGACAAATCACATTTCATCTTCACGGAAACCACTAAACAAATTAAACCAAATTTACAGGAATGATGTTAGGAAGGTCTCTTTTACAAAAAGTGCTCATTTTGTTTTATCTGACTAAAAGACATGGCTGCTAGCACGGAACTTTGGTTTAACATCAGAGCTTATGGAAAAAAATCACATTTTCACCCTTCTCTGAAACCATTAAAGCATATTCAACCAAACTTTACAAGATTGATGTTCGGAAGGTCTTGTGCTCATTTCTTTCCAATCAAACAAAAGAAGATGGCAGCTAGCACCTAGAATAGATTTTCATTGGACCTTATGGGAAATTAATCATTTTTGTCATCTACTATGAAATTCTTGAAGCAAATTTAACAAAACTGAATTGGGATTATGTTTTGAAGGTCATGTACAAAGACTGCTCATTTTGGTAGGATCTGACAAAAACATTGCATTGAACATAGTTTAACATTGTACCATCAGAGCAAATCACATTTTGATGATCTTCTCTGAAACCACTGAAGCCAATTCAACCAAACTAATGCTTGACATTATACCCTAAGGGAAAAAAAAACGTCATTTTTGTTCATCAGCATAGACATGGATTATATAAGAAACATTTTGTCAGTTGAGTGATTCACCTGAGCTTCTAGTTTTGTTTTTGTTTTTGTTTTTTTGTTTTAACTCTTTTGAAGTCCATGCTTTCATTCAATTCTTCAGTTATTCATTGTTATACCCCAGCTTCAAAAAGGAATGTTCACCCATCTGTGATACATTTTCCTCTGCAAACTGCATATCAGATCTGCCTTCTATTAGGTCTGGTGCTTCAATGTAAACAATCCTTTTTGACCACAACGAACCACCCCTCTGTGTATCTAAAGGATATTTTTTTCACATGATCTAGTTGTACACCTTTTACTTGAAATTTTGATTTTACAGATTTTACAGGTTTTCTGGACCATAATTCCTCTTATTTGATAATCTGCAACTCCTGCAAATTTCCACTAAACATTCAGAATGCATTTTGTCTTCTTTGCAAGATCAAGGTTTGAACCTTATATTTATAATTTTAATTCAACAGATGTAAGACATTTGCTGAGTACAAAACAGATTGTTTCCCCCAAAAACATCTTGAATGTTTTTGGATCCTTAAGATAACATGAAATATGATGGAAATCCTTACGAAATTTGATTTTCTCCAATGAAGGTTTTTTGCTGCAAAAGACTACCAAACTTCTATCTGACATAATGTTCCTGCCTGAATAGATCTCCTTCAGTATGTCCAATACATTTACTACTTAAGTTATGTAAGAGGAAGAGTTATGTAAGAGGAAGAGTGTTAAAAACAAAGTAAATTTATATAGCGACTCCGGCCCCTAAAACAGATATTTTGTATTGGAATATAATAGAACCAAACTTTTTAAAACGTCAGGAGTATTTACAAAGAGAGGTTATTCAAAAAACACAATTTGATGGTCAAGGGGGAGATAATCATATTATTTTTATTTGAATGGTCAATGGGAGATAATCATATTATCTTATTTTTGAATGGTCAAGGGGGAGATAATATTTTTTCATAATCTTATTTAATTTTAAAATTAAGTCTATTCAACTGGAAATTCAATATGATCATCTTTTTTTATATATGTACAGAAGTTGTCATGATATTGTTTTCAATTTTTCTAACTGCTGTCACCAAAATTATGATACCTACTGATAATTATAATACACCCACAATAAATCTATGATATAGTAAGTACATTTTGACAACCACTCAGGCTTGTTTTTAGGTTTTAAGGCTATATTGGTTAATGACCTTTGTATTGGGCTATATATGCAGGATATATAGGACATATTTAAAGGGATATAGGGTACGTTGTGATGAGGTTCAGAGATACAGTCGAACTACGATGGCTCGAACACCAAAGGGAACGATGGAAACAATTCAATTTGAAAGGGGTGTTCGAGATATCGAGGTAGGACTACGTTTAAATTTTAACCAAGGGACCACAAAAAGGGTTCGAGGCATCCATGGTGTTCGAGTTATTGTAGTTCAAGCCATCGAAGTTCTACTGTATATATTTAAGAAATAGATTATTGCAATTGGGCTCTATGCGAATTAGAACATGGGCAGACCTTATATTTGTCAATATTTTATACCGAGCGATAGCAAGGTATAAAATGAAGACAAATATAAGGTCTGACCATGTTCTAATTCGCATAGAGCCCAATTGCAATAATCTATTTCGATTCTAATATATTTAACAAGCGTCTTGAATATTCGAAGCGGCTCTTAGAGGGCAATGTTGGGTTTGACACTAGAATTAAAATGTGTCGGAAATCTGCATGCAAACACACATAAATGGACATAGATAAATTTGTATTCGTTATTTTATTAAAACAAGTCGCTCATAAGCTTATGAATTAATACAAATAATCTACTGTAAAAGTATAAGATACGGATATTTTAAAATCGAAGTGGGTATTAATGTTAGCTGGTTGTATTTCTGATTTATATGACAGCTTAGTTATGTTATATTTGAAGCCAAAAAAAAAAAAGAAAAGAAAAGGAATAAAAGTCAAATTGATTATTTTATTAACGTTAAAAATTGAAGTTTTTATATCTTAATAGTAGAGCATGATATGCAACATAGATAAGATTTCATAACAACAACACATTCGTTGCTAGGTTACGGTTATGTCAATTTCAGTTTCTAGTCTTAAATCTAGTAACTGTTGTAAATTTCTACTATTGTCATTATTTGTTGCAGCTTTTGGGTGATTCATTATTGAAAAGTTTATTTACACGTGAATATTGAGTGAATAAAACATTAAACTGTACATTACGAATGTCCTTTTGTAATAGATATACGCATGTGCTAAAAATATTGTTGGAATTAGTACATAGCTTTGCTTCCAAAGCCATAGAAGAATGTGAGATATTTTTGGACACAAGATATCAGTACTATTCAAACAAATTTATTTTCCTGCCCTTTATTATATGTCTCTTGACTGTATTGAAGGTCTTTATACCCCCCGCAAACAAAGTTTGGGGGGGGTATATAGGAATCACCCTGTCTGTCCGTCCGTCTGTCCGTCTGTCTGTCTGTCCACACTTCTCGTAAGCGCAACTCCTCTTAAACCACTTGAAGGATTTTGATGAAACTTTACACAAAGGAAGGACACTATATGGAGATGTGCATGAAG
>MJUU01073545.1:24965-36822 GCA_002080025.1 Modiolus philippinarum | reverse complement strand
AATGAATTTAGAATTATGAATATTTTGAAGGATGTTACTTGTTTCAACAGGGTCTGAAAGTCTCATGGTGTGATACCAGGAATTTACAATAAAATTGCAATTTAAAAACGTTTACCGCTGGAATACTATGTTGTTTTAGAATTATGATATTCCAATTTTTGTTTGAAATGTAATTCATTTACATTGTATGTAAAATTCTGGGTTTAGCATATGTATCCAAAGATAAAAAATTGAACAAGACTAATAATGACCTCACACTGGTAATTTTTCCGTTGAGACCTTCATGTCAGACGAAGCCATTACCTGATATTTTTTCTTATATCATGGATGCATGGAGATACTAACAATAACTAAATTCAGATCAATTAAAAAACAAACACAATGTTGATTACATCTCAAAAGTTTGTAACAGAAAATGCGATTGTGTATGACTGCAAATTTCTTGTGAAAATTCTACAATATCAAAGTTTTGTAACAGGTCGTGTGACTGCAACTGTATCCAACTCAACCAGTTCTTGTCTCTGTGAAAAATCTGTTTTTCTTTTTTGCTTGAAAAGATCAGTCAGGGTGAAAAACTGAAATGAAGATATAAAGTGCATTCTTTATTTTAAACAGTCCTTAAAAGGACTTTAACTGGAATATTAATTAATCATCATAAATTTTCACCTCATCACTATTTAAATTTTCAAACTAAATACAGTGGAACTTCGATGGTTCCAACTGCAATATCTCAAACACCATGGATGTCTCCAACCCTTCTTCTGGACCCTTTGTTTGAATTTCAACACATTTAGACCTCGATAGCTCGAACATCCCTTAAGCTCAAACTGTTTTCATCAGTCCCTTGGGTGTTCAAGCCATCGAAATGTCACCGTAAATGAATTCATATTCATTTATTCTTTGGATCATACTTTTTCTTTTTGCATAGTAGTGAAATTATGGTTAAAAGGCTATATATAATAAATCATATATAAACTGTCCAGTAAATAACCAGTAAATAATACGTAAATTGCACCTATGGGAAAATGGATTTTAAATTCTAAATTTAATTTCTTATTTTCTGTTTCAGTATATTTTTAAATATTATGCTACATCTATCAAATGATCTAAAATTGAACCTTCTGGACTTTCTACAAAAGTGAGAGACAAATTCTCACCAATTGTTTATTTTTAAGTCATCATCTCACCCATTGTCTGTTGTAGTAAAATTTCTTTTCAAATATGAAACTTCATATTTTCTTTAGGGAACATACTTATGTTGCTCTTCATTTTTCTTAGATATGGTGTACTTGTGCATGAGATTATATCTCATGTGTACACTTTGTTCATTTACTATTATCTAAATTTATGTAAATTGTGTTTGGTTTTATGCATTTTAAATATTTTTTTTGAATTATGGAATTTGGATTAGTGCTGCTGATGAGGAATTAGTTTCCTAAATGGCCATACAGCTCATTAAAATCATTGCAGTTGGGAGTAAACATATGTGTTTTGGTCTCATTTTCATTTACTCCATATCCTTTCATAAAATACCTATCTACCCACATGATTGTGAGCCTAAATCCAAACTCAAAACACTTTTGTTTATCAATGTCTTTAAACATATACTCACTGTTACGACTGCTATAATAAGACCAAGTGTAGAACCAAATAATACATCACTCCAATGATGTTTGTAGTCGTAGATACGTGATAATCCTGTGTAGTATGCCAAACAAAACACAAACAACTGTAACAGAGGTTTGAGTAGTAACAGACTCTTCCATGTCAGACGGAATTGGAAATACAACTAAAATATAGAAAAAGATGTAGTAATTGAAAAAATACTAACTTAATTGCAACCATCTATAAATAAAATGTTTTATTTAAGGAGGTGTTGAGGGTTTTTTAAGATTTTCCCTTTTATACCTTTTTGTGCCATTATTAATTTGTTGATATATCTGATCTTTCCTGAGATCATCATATACTGACTGTTAAGTAGGTTACGGTATTAATAAATTAAATCAATCGGCACATTTTTAAGATCCCTCTTTTGAAAATCAAAATTTGAAAGGAATAATTAATTGTTTGTAATTTGTAGAATTATTTGCAAATACAAGTAATATCTCAAATACATTCTAAAATATCAACATGTTACAAGTACCTAGTAAAAACTATAACAAATACTGTCATCAAACAGGAACTATATATAACTAAGTAATATATAGTCCCTTCATCAAATTATCAAAATATTAATCTCATGATGGAACAAGACCATAATTCAATGATGTACAATAGCACTTACATGACATTTACCATGGATTTTGAGATAAAAGAAGCCTGGTTTAGTTAAAGAAAATATATCTGCACATCAAACAAACTTATGTACAGTATTTGTAAGAGTAATTTGCCCAATGCTATGCTTGTTGACGATCTACCATCCATGACAAAATGGATAAATGGATGTAAGGTTGTTCAACATTTAGCAAGTGAATATTCCGCTCAAACGGGTGCTTAGGGCTGTCTTGAACTTACTATGAGGTAGGAGTGTTTGCTCTTTGTTGAAGACCTCATGAGGACTTCAAGATAAAGAAAAACAATGAAATCTTTGTTCTATTTGCTTAATCTTGCCATGTATTTATAGGGATTTTGTCTCATGTACATTTACTCCATATCCCTTTTTTTTGTCCATACATTCTTTAAAATGTCTATACTTATACAGGATAGGTAAATAATTAATCATTAAAAGGAAGTCAAGAGATTGGATGACAATTTGAATTAATGTTATGTATACTGGGAAATTTCAGATTTGTAAATATCTAATTCATCACATCTAAATATTTCGTGGAAAGATAACGACAAATTGGTTCTTAAGCAAATATTTTAAAGTTATGTTATAAGCAGTTTAAAATTTGGCCCTAAATTATTAGGCCCTCATTTTACTGAAACAACAACAAATCATTCCTCTCAATCAGCATTAAGAAAACTAAGTATCATCAATATTTTCATTGTTAATCTCTTTTAGTTTTTTTTCTTATTTTCTGCTTTATCATGACAACTATATATTTCAAGTATCCATCTTATGTCGACCTGCTGCATACTTATTTGTTTCCTGACATTAACTCATTACTTCCTTATGTAATTAATATTGCACTTGAAATTATATATTGCACAGTATTGTACCGTAAAACTATGTCAATGACATTTATTTTTATAAACAATAAGTTGTCTGTTTAAGGAGACAATCAACAGGTTACACGGAGACATTTTAAACATGCAAGCATCCAGACATAATACAGTTGAAATTCGATGGCCTAAACCCCCAACAAACACAGAAGAACACAGTTTGGGCTAGCAAAGTCACTCAAGCATGAAATCTCATTACAGCGACCAAATTCACATATTGAAAAGGAACTAAAACAAGACATTTATGACTCAAAGCATATGAGGAATAAATTCCTATAAAAATTGATCCAAAACAATGCAATTAAGAATTCCCATTTGAAGTGACAGAATTTGTATATGATATTCATATATAATAGGAACATTTGCTGAATAATATGGAAGAAATAAATACAGAACAATAGTGCATGCAGAACACGCTTAAATGCTAAGTCACCCTTTACTACAAACTGTTAATTTTTGTTACTTGATTGTGACAATACAATTAACATTCCGTTTATCGGGTAATTTTCGTGACTGCCAAATTTCACGCTTTGTTCCACAAAAAGGGGTATTAAATTTTAGCGGTCATTATTTTTTAAGTTATGAAAAGGACAGACATTTATAAAGATATACTGACTTTAATTTCACGAATATAGTGAAAATTAAAACCTCGCAAAAATTACCCACTATACAGTTTGGTACATGTACATACATGTTCATTCAAAAGCGATATCATTTTTACTCGGATACCATATGAAATCTGTGCATTATTTCAAGCAAATAAAAACATACCGGTAGATACTTACTGCAAGGAATATCATAGCATACATTGAAAATGAGGCATGTCCTGAGGGAAATGACACCCTGAAATGAACATAAATTGAGACAATTGAGATATTTACACTTTGAGTCTGAACATTAATGCATACAAAATTGATTGATTGATTGATTGTTTGATTGAAACCTTTAACTTTTATCGGCAGGCAATTAATTTGCAGAAAAGAAAATATTGTAAAATTAAATGTTCTTGAACTTGTTTTGCATATTAGTTACTGACAAAGTAGAATTAGAGTTCTTTGAAAATAATAAAGTGATAACCTTGGAAATAAGTTGCCTTGGCAAAAGTTGGTTTACAGTATGTAACTAGAAAAACTGAGCAAAGCACACTACCCGGGTAATTTATATGCAGCTTTCTCATTTGATTCCAGTAGTAAAACAAGTGTAGACACAGAAATGTCTTGCCTGTATATGCATATCTTCATCAAAATAATTAGTCATGGCTATATGACAGGCACCAGACTGGCATGTGCACACCTAGATGTAACAATGGACCAAATAAGATGCCTGTAAGTGTTCTAGTTACAAAGAAATTATCAAAGTTAATGAACCATGAAATTGAGGTCAAGGCTACATGACAGGTGTCAGACTGGCATGTGCCTTCCTAGATGTAGCATTAGACAAAATACATGTATGATGCCTGTAAGTGATCTAGTTACAGAGAAATGATCAAAGTCAATGAACCATGAAATTGTGGTCAAGGCTACATGACAGGTGCAAGACTGGCATGTGCACACCTAGATGACTCCGGGTATTATAGCTACAGAGAAATAAGTATAAAAGTAAAGAAATGTTCAAAGTCAATGAACCATGAAATTGAGGTCAAGGTTACATCACAGGTGTCAGACTGGCATGCACCCACCTTGATGTAGCAATATATCAAATATGATGAATCTAGGTGTTTTAGTTACAGAAAAATAAGTATTCAAGTAGAAAAGTGAATTGAGGTCAAGGCTATATGACAGGTGTCAGACTGGCACGCACTCACCTAGATGTACCAATGAACAAAATATAGTATGTCTATACATTTACAGTGCCTCAGAAATTGACTTGGTGGTGACTCATGGTGACTTCAAGATGAAGAACAACAATAAAAGCGTTGTTCCTTTGCTTGTTTTTTAACATGTATTTGTAGAGACTTTGTCTCATGTGCATTTACTCCATATCCTTTTATTCACCATTGAATGTAAAACTATGTCGCAAAATTTACAAAGTCACTGAACCGTGCAAATGAGGTCGAGGTCAAATGACAAGTGGCAGATTGGCATGCCCCCACTAAGATACATCAATACACATAATATAATGGATCTATGTGGGTCATTCCACGGTGGTGATGATAACTAGGGGTAGCTTCAAATATTCATTGATTCTGAGTTTATAAAGCAGTTTTATGTAATGAAACTAAAACTCTAAACAGATTATACATTAAAGAAATAAAAATACATAATTGATGTATAATTAGTAATTGTATTTAATTGTAATGAATACAGTTTCATCGTTTTGGTCTTGAACAAATTGCCCTGAAAATGGGACATGACTTACCACTATGAATATTTATGTATTTCAAACAAAATATGAAACAATTTTTTGACATATATTGATTTTAATCAAAACATGAAGGATGTTACTTGTCATTGATGTCCAAAATATAGTTATTTTTGGACTCTTTGGGAAATTATTCAATTTTTTCATAGACAGTTTTGCTCGTTACAATGGTGTCCAAATAAACTTCAGACTTATACCAAAAGCTTGCCCCAATCATTCAAACATCAGGAAATTCTTATGAAGAATGATTTATGCATTTGCATTTCATGAACACATTAATGTTAAACATCTGAGTACCTAGTCACCTATTATTGCTAAACTGGAGCTTAAAATTCAATGGGGGTTTTTGTGTCCACAATGTAACGATCATTACAGCATATATTTCAATAAGATATTACAAGAATTTCATAAATCTGGTCAAGGTTAATGATGCCGTCAATCCCAAATTTAATTAAGTTGTGTTATATGAAACTCTGGGAACTTTATGTCAGAGAACTAGTACAAAACATTTATTGTTGGTGTCCAGAAAAGTAACGATCGAAATATGTAATGATTGATATATATTTAGATGATATTTTAAGTTAACATGACCTTGACATACTCTTCCCTTCACACTATCATGTAAATGAACTGATACTCTATTTAAAAGATGACATGCTTTCAACTTTCATTTCAACTGAAATGTATATTCAACATGTGAAAACCAAGTAGAAACCAGCGATCGAATCAAACATATAACTCCAAATATCCATGTTAGCTTTGTTTTCACAATGTTTAAAATGAATTATGCCTTTTCAAAAGAAAATGGATAATGTTAACAATCAGTGTTGAACTCTAAATAGTTTTATTTTTGTATATCTCGTTTCAAATTCGATCGTTACAAGTGGACACTAAATGGTATAAACGGTAGATTGTAACGATCGTTATCAAAATCGCATATTTTGAAGAATTTATATTGGAAATCGTGTTTCAAAAATGAAGGATCTTAAAAGGTTATTTTGACTATCATTAAGCATTAACTTTCTTACTTTTTAAAAATGTTTTTACTGTTCTACTTTGTTTTCTCAATAAAAAATATTGAAAATAGTAACGATGGTTACATTGTGTCCAAATAATATCAATATATACTTTAATACATTTATATCAACATTTTAACTTTTTTGCGTCTTTACAGATGGGACATAATTATGGGTACATTAAGCATTTGACTTAAAACCAATATTTATTTTCTTTGTTACAAAGTAAAATTCAAATTTGGACACCACATGTAACATACGAAATCGGTGTCCTCTGTAACATACATCAGTAATTTAGATTTTTTACTCACAATTTTTAAATAATTGTAGAATTATTGATAAATTCCTGTAGGTTGTTAAATTGTCTGTCAAAATTTCTAATTTTAAATGACAGAGATATTGTGTAACTGTGCTATAAATGAACTTAAATGAAAACATTTTTGAATAAGTCACCCATTCAATCTAAGACTACACCTTTACGCATTTTAAAACGCATGAATCTGTCAATATATGAGAACATAGATAGGAAAACCACAGCATTACGACTTGTTATAGAAATTAATGCAAAAAATGACTTAAATCGGGAAAAAACATTCATTTGTTGGACATCAAGTAACAATCTTTACTTTTATGGGTAACTAAATTAAAACTAAAAAATAAATATATCTACCAAAAGAACTATCTTTACTCATATCTTATCTGCAAGTAGATGGGTAAAGCAATAAAATATCACAGTCAAACTAATATTTCAGGCATCTTTATAAAACTGTTCAATTGTCCCATGTTTTGTCACCACCACCGGAGAAAGACCCATGTATTACAAATCCAGAGAAATCAACTTGAATGTGAAACTATGTCGCAATTTTCATGAAGTCATTGAACCATGAAGACAAGGTCAAGGTCATCTGAAACATGCGTTGCTAAAAAGTTCCAACCATAAGCTTTCTGCGTACAAAAGATGTTGCATATAAGTGATATACTTCAAAAGTTATTAAGGTTTTAAGAAAGTTTATGCCGACGAAAAAGTCGGCGGAAAGTAATATGTATAGTAATACGTATATCTGGCTTTCAGCGACTTTCATCGCAGGCGAGACAAAAATCAAATAACAAAAAAAATCAAGTCAAATCAAATTTTAAAATAGCTTGTGCACAATGGCAATTTGCAATGAACATTCTGTGAAAGTTTCATTGAATTTCGCCAAGGAATATCAAACAGACAGATGAACAAACTGACACCATGATAAATACAGCCCTGCTAAAGCAAGAGGTATAAGGGGGTGGTAAAGGGGGGTCCCCAACATGAAAGAACGTGCCTAAAAATTGTCGAAAACGAAACACGAGTGATAAAAATGGCCAAACACAAAATACGAAAAAATTGCTGCTCGTAGTTTGCCGAGAACTTGAGAAGTCATTATCATTTAGGTAATCTAAAGTTTTTTTTTACCTGAAAGCTCTTAAAACCAATGAAAATCTGTGAAATTTTGCTCTGTGATACTTTACGGTACCGATACAATTCTAATTGTAACAAGTCCTGATTTTTTTACAGGAAAATGAACACACATGAAATATAAAATATCCAAAAGGAATCACGAGCTCAAAATATGGACAATAATGAGGCACATGAAATAATGACAACACGAAAACACGAGGAATAAAAACTCAAAACACGAAAACACGAATTTATAAGACGTCAAAAACTTTGCACGAAAATAACCCTTTACCACCCTCGTATAACAATTGGAAAAATAAAAACTTCTCTCTTCCTCCCAGAATGTCACTGCAAAATTTATTCAGGCTCTTGCATTTTGTTGGATTTCAAAAGGCCATGTGAAAATTAAATGAACCTCTGAATTTATTGGGAGTTGCATTTCTATTGGGATACAAATACATGAAATAAGCCAGAATTATTTGCCTATAACTTTTGAATTTGTAGACAATCTTGTGCCTCCATAACCTGTTGGACAAACTGCTTCTAGCAGACATATATTAATTGTGTTAAAATTCTGCACATTTTTTTCCACTTGTACTTACATGTATATTGATTGATTGATAATAAAAAGAGTCTACTTGTAGCAAAAACAACACCAAGGACTTTATGAACAACTTCATATCTATGAATAAGTTTAATGACCATACCAAACTAGGACCCTGAAGACTTTTTTGTAGACTTTGTAGTACATCCATATAAACATTCGTACCTTGCATGTTTTATCAGAGCAGCATCACCTGTACACACATCTGCCGTTATGTAACCATCACTACAATTAAATTTGTTGTAATCTGGTTTGCAGACATCAATAAAATGTGGGCGGAGTCTTCCTACTGAATATTTAGCAACATCTGTGATGAGTTGTACTGCAGCAGCCCCAAACAAAAATGGCAATAACACATTAAATGTAGCACAAAAATAAGTGTTTATGAAATTTCTCTTTCTTTCATCCTTTAAACTGGACACCCCTGAAGCTGTTCTGTGACGTTTTAATAGAAGTCCTTCAATCAATACAAACTGAAAACAAATTAAAACAAATTCTACTTATTACATGTGCCCTTTTTTATTCAAGCAAACATTTATCATCATGATTATGTTAAGTGTTTTGGCTTCTAACATGTCTAAGGAAGCTACATTTGGTTGTTTTTGCAAGAGGGGTCAAAGGCAATAAACTTTGATCCAAAGAAAACAGAAAAACAGAGAAGTGTACTGAAAAAAAAAAAAACTATAATAACTTTTTGAGTGATGTTTTTTTGGCATTCGAAGAATGTGCATAAAAATAATGCTTTTTACAAAAATATGCAAACAAAGTTTTTTTTTCTCAAAAATATGCAAACAAAGTTTTTTTTTCTTCTAAAAAATATGCAAACAAATAAAGGAATATGAATTAAGGCAAATGATTGATTGAATGAATATTGTTTAATGTCTACTGAGCAATATTTCAGCTATATCAAGACGAGAACAAGTTTGTTAATAAATAATCACTTTGGGGTATGGAAAGGGTCATGGGATGGGAAATTCTGACTGCCACTGGAAAAGAAGGGTGAAATTGAAAGGGCGGGGAATTTAGCCTTGTAGCCAATCACCTACGGACAACTCAAAAAAGAGCTTGCTACAAGGGTTCTTTAACTTGCAGGAATGGCATTTCTTCCAACATGTGGACCTGAGTTTACATCCCATCCGAAAGATGGGTTGTGTATTTATTCATCCCACAGAACCACAGACATCTAGTTTTGGAGGGGTTGTACCCGCAGCCTGGAATACTGGGTCCTATTTCTATATCCCGGGGTTCCCTCGGGGTCAATTAAGGCAAATATCAACATGTGAAAGCTTATGGATTGTCTTTTTAGACAAATATGGTACATGAACAAATGAGTGGGGATTAACATTTTTTTGCAACAAAGGTGAATAAAGGGCTACGCCGAGCGCAGCATGATACGACTGCAGCATGTCGAACACTGGAATTTGATCAAGTGCAATTCAAAATGAATGAGGACACAATAAAAAGCTTGATACAGTAATTGAATGGACACAATTGAGCTTGACCCAGTAATTAGCTGCATATAAACTAAGGAAAATAAGAAATAGCTCTTATAATTCCTTATATATATTGGAAATGGTAAGAGGTATGTCAGCATTATACATAAAGCTTATATTAACAGGAATCCGATGAAGAAATTACAATAGAAATACAATGAAAAATAAAGATTTCACATATTTTGAAAAAATTGCAATTTCGGCCCCTTTGACCCCTTGAAGCTTGAAAACGGTAAGAGCTACGCAAAATCCGTTGACATACTGCTGATAGCTTATATCAAGAGGAATCCAAAGAAAAAAACCATCGAAATCCGATGAAAAATAAAAATTTTAGGTAATCTGCAAATTTGCAATTTTGTCCCAATTTGGCCCCTCATAGCTCGGAAAAGAAACAAATTGTCAAAAATCTGATGGGGCATCACTTTGTTCATTTTCAAAAGGCATCCATTGCAAAAAAACTGCATCAAAATCGGACTTAAAATAAATAAAATAAAATTTTTGAAAATTGTCCCTTTTATCTCCTGAACGGTACATGCGACATAAAATCCGTTGACATACTACTGATAGATAATTCAATTAGGAACATCATAACAAAAGAAACCCCATCAAAATCCAATATATAATAAAAATTCTACAGCCAAATATGTGAAAACACCCAATTTTGCCCCTTTTGGCCCCTTTTTAAAAATGGGAGGGGCTAAAATGTCCAAAACCCACCCCAGCCTTCCTTTTGTGCCAAGGAACACTGTGGTAAAATTTCATAAGGATTGGTCTACTGGAACTTAAGTTATTGACCAAAAACAAAAGTGTCTACAGACGACGACGCCGGACGACAACGACGACGACAGCGCCATACCATTATACGACCTCAAATTTTTTTGCAGTGGTATAAAAAATGAAGATAATGAAGTAGATGCAAATGAAACATATGTAAAAAATCTAAATGGCACCAGGGTGCACAAGCCGAGTTGCAACTTCAAATATTATGTGACCAAGTTAATGTGAAAACCCGAATATTTCTAAAATTGTCGATTTATTTTCTTTCCTACCCAATATCCAAAATTCTAAGAATTCAAGAAGGTCTATTTTCTAGTTTCATGTCTCGACATTTCAATATATAAATCTGTTTTCGGTCACTGTGACTTCCACTGACCTTGACCTTTGACCTACTTCCTCCAAAATCAATAGGATCCCTCCCCTTCTGGTATCCAACAACATATCCAAGTTTCATTTCAATTGGATGTAGACTTTTTGAGTTATCATCCAGAAACCAAATTTTTCTGAAATTTTCAGTCTATTTTTGGTAACTGTGACCTTGACCTTGACCTACTTTCTCCAAAATCATTAGGGCTCCTCCCTTCCTAGTATCCAACAACATATCCAAGTTTCATTTCAATCAGATGTAAACTTTTTGAGTTATCATCCGTAAACCAAATTTTCCTGAAATTTTTAGTCTATTTTCGGTCACCATGACCTTGACCTTTGACCTACTTCCTCCAAAATCAATAGGGTTCCTCCCCTTCTAGTACCCAACAATATATCCAAGTTTCATTTCAATAGGATGTAAACTTTTTGAGTTATCATCTCGAAACCAAATTTTTCTAAAATTTTCAGTCTATTTTTGGTCACCGTGACCTTGACCTTTGACCTACTTCCTCCAAAATCAATAAGGTTCCTCCCCTCCTGGTACCAAACAATATCTCCAAGTTTCATTTCAATAGGATGTAAACTTTTTGAGTTATCATCTGGAAACCAAATTTTTCTCAAATTTTCAGTCTATTTTCGGTCA
>MJUU01073544.1:146340-157909 GCA_002080025.1 Modiolus philippinarum | reverse complement strand
TTAATTTTGTTTTTTAGAGATTTTACGCTGTTTTTGGACTTTGACATTTTAGCTTACTGGAGTCTTGAGGGTACGTCTCCATTATCTGCAACTCCTAAACTGCTTGGCACTTTTCAACCAAACTTGCAGGAATGCTTCAGTATATGTTGAAGATGTGCACAATGCATTTTGTTTTTCTTTAATTTTTTTTTCAGATTTTACCCTGTTTTTGGACTTTGTCATTTTAGCTTACTGGAATCTTGAGGGTACGTCTCCATTATCCACAACTCCTCCTAAACCGCTTGGCACTTTTCAACCAAACTTGCAGGGATGCTTCAGTATATGTTGAAGATGTGCACCATGCATTTTGTTTTTTTTAATTTTGTTTTTACAGATTTTACGCTGTTTTTGGACTTTGCCATTTTAGCTTCAGGATCGACACATAGGGATCACTATCCGTCGTCTTGCGTCCGTCTGTCTGTCTGTCTGTCCGTCCGTCTGTATGGCTCAAAAAAATTTAAGCATTATCCGCAACTCCTCCTAAACCGCTTGACATTTTTCAACCAAACTTGCAGGAATGCTTTGGTATATGTTGAAGATGTGCACCATGCATTTTGTTTTTCTTTAATTTTGTTTTTTCCAAATTTTACCCTGTTTTTTGGACTTTGTCATTTTAGCTTACTGGAGTCTTGAGGGTACGTCTCCATTATCCGCAACTCCTCCTAAACCGCTTGGCACTTTTCAACCAAACTTGCAGGGATGCTTCAGTAAATGTTGAAGATGTGCACCATGCATTTTGTTTTTCTTTAATTTTGTTTTTTACAGATTTTACGCTGTTTTTGGACTTTGACATTTTAGCGTACTGGAGTCTTGAGGGTACGTCTCCATTATCTGCAACTCCTAAACCGCTTGGCACTTTTCAACTTAACTTGCAGGAATTCTTTAGTATATGTTGAAGATGTGCACTATGCATTTTGTTTTTCTTTAATTTTTTTTCAGATTTTACACTGTTTTTGGACTTTGTCATTTTAGCTTACTGGTGTCTTGAGGGTACGTCTCCATTATCCCCAACTCCTCCTAAACCGCTTAGCACTTTTCAACCAAACTTGCAGGGATGCTTGAGTATATGTTGAAGATGTGCACAATGCATTTTGTTTTTTCTTTAATTTTGTTTTTTAGAGATTTTACGCTGTTTTTGGACTTTGCCATTTTAGCTTACTGGAGTCTTGAGGGTACGTCTCCATTATCCGCAACTCCTTCTTAACCGCTTGGCACTTTTCAACCAAACTTGCAGGAATGCTTTAGTATATGTTGAAGATGTGCACCATGCGTTTTGTTTTTCTTTAATTTTGTTTTTACCAGATTTTACACTGTTTTTGGACTTTGCCATTTTAGCTTACTGGAGTCTCCATTATCCGCAACTCCTCCTAAACTGCATGTCACGTTTCCACCAAACTAGCAGGAATGTTTGAGTATATATTGAAGATGTGCACCATGCATTTCGTTTTTCTTTAATTTTGTGTTTTACAGATTTTATGCTGTTTTAGGACTTTGTCATTTTAGTTTTTTGCAGCCTAAGGATATGCTTCCATTTTCCTCAACTCCTAATAAATGGCCCTGTATTTTTTTATCAAACTTGGAGGAATGCATGCTTCTGTATATAATTTAGATTGGACTTTGTAATTCTATTTTGAACACAAGAATTCTTAAATATATATAGTGCAGGCGACACATGTGTTCCGTGGAACACCCATGCATTTTTTTAATGAACTGAATAAAAAACACCAGATATAACGTGTTTTCTATGTAGCTTTAGAATCAAATACAAACTCACATACTTGGTATCTATTCAAAGTCTACCCTTTGTGATATTTGAAATCTTAACGCCTGTTTCTGTCAACACGGGGACAAAACCCTGCAAAAATTTAACCTGTGAAATAATCACAATCAATTTCTAAAAAATCTTGTTTCTTTCCCTTCCTTTTTATACCCCCGCTTGAAAAGTGGGGGTATATAGTGATGGGGATGTCCGTCCGTCCTTCCGTCCGTCTTTCCGTCCGTCCGTTATACCTTGGGGTACCCATCTCTTATCCGCTACTTCTCCTGAACCACTGAATAGATTTTCATGAAACTTTATCACAGTCTTTATGACATAATGGAGATGTGTACCTCCTATTTCAGAATTTTTTGGGTTTTCCCATAGCAAAACATGGACTTAGCCATTACGTTACAATGGGTTCCCATCTCTTATCCACTACTCCTCCTGAACCACTGAATATATTTTCATGAAACTTAAACACAGTCTTTATGACATAATGTAGATGTGCACCTCTATTTCAGAATTTGATTTCATTGATTTGTGGGGTTCCCCATAACAAAACATGGACTTGGCCATTACATTACAAGTGAGTAACCATCTCTTATCCGCTACTCCTCCTGAATCACTAAATAGATTTTCATTAAACTTTAACACAGTCTTTATGACATAATGCAGATGTGCACCTCCTATTTCAGAATTTGATTTGATTATTTTTGGGGGTTTCCAATAGCAAAACATGGACTTAGCCATCACGTTACAAGTAGGTACCCATCTCTTATCTGCTACTCATCCATAACCACTGAATTGATTTTCATGAAACTATGACATAATGTAGATGTGCACCTCCTATTTCGGAATTTGATTTGATTGATTTTTAATTTCCGGAATCAAATGGGGGTGCGGGGGTATTTATTAGTGAGCTTTGCTCACAGTTTTTCTAGTTTACCTTGGAACAAAGGGACAGTTCTAATGGCAATTCAAGTTATCAATTTTATGTACAACAACTGACTGTGTCTGGTATTTACTGTTTCGCTCAAGTATAAACTTTGTTTCAGTGCTCTATGGAATTTGGGTCAAAACAACTTATGGCCCAACCTCCTCTGAGGAACATTTCTCCGAGAAATTTTGAATAAGCAGTGCATTTCTTCTGTTGTAAGGTATATATGACTGTCACACATTAGTACAACGGTCTAGACCCATATTTTGATAGAACATTACAAAGTACTTGAACCTATTACTTTTACCTACAGATATGACCTGAGGAAACCTAGGTAAAACATATCTATTCGTAGATACTAAATTATTTATTGACATGTTTATAGTAACATGTTAAATTGGAATCCTGTCAATTGTTTTGTGGAATGTGTACTGATTTCTTAAAACATTGGAAATATGTAGTTATTGATTAGTTTGGACTTAGAAATATCGATTTGTATGTCTCGGGTTTAGACATGTTACTTATTTTTTTTATCTAAAATTCTCGCTAAATGTATTACAAATAACCAAAGTAACGTCAAGTCCATAAGACTGAGTGGAAATTGTATTCATCCCCCCATATTACACTATGTGTTGTTTTACTCTATATTCTGCCAGTTTTCTCGAAGTTATATTAACATTTTGACTGATATAGAAGTTTACTTCAGCTTCGATGTTCAAAGGAATGTTTTCATCCACTTATCATTCAATAATGTTATATTATAGTCCCATGCAGAATGGGCAGATTAATGATGAAGCACCGTGTAGTTGTATTTCGGGTTCACAATGCTTGTGCTTGATACTTGTTTGCTTTATCTTTGTCATGTCAATGGCCCTTTTTATACAGTGTTATCTTTTCCTGTCACAAGTGGAACTCTCCCATCAACTGGAGGTACAAACACTCTTCGCTTCCGGTTATCACTTGGTCCCTTTGATAGTCGTTGTGTGTTATCACTTGGTCCCTTTGATAGTCGTTGTGTAGGAATATAGGTCCTACAAAAATTGTGTATTTCTCTTAATTTATTTTTCTTTGTTTTATTCTACATATTTAGTATTTTTTATGGGTTTAAATGAAAGAGGAGACATTAAACAACATTTAAAATTAGGAATTTAATTCTAAATCAATGCACAAGGAGTGATTAGGTTAAGTGCAAAAAGGTGAAAATTGCTACATTCGGAAGCCTTCCATCTTTACCAATGAGGGTTCCCTCAGTTCTGGGAAATTTAAAAGAAACTGAAATGGGAAAAGTTTCTTGTTTTTGTATATTTTTTTACACTTAGGCTGTACTGTAAGTATGCCAAATCTCATGAGGATAGAGCAGGTACGATTTTTTTAATTGGCCTTTACTTCTGTTTATTTTTACAAAGACAAATAGGGGAAAATAATATACAATTACGGCCCTCTGAAGAGGTAATTATCTAAAATTGTCAACCTACTAGGGTTATTTCCCGAGGGCTGAGGGCCGTAAATGTTTTATTATACCGAACAAACAATGGACAAAATATTTGAAAAAAAATATTAACATGTATGTAAAATAATGAAATCACTTGATTTTTTCCCCTGTTGATATCACAATTTCTGCCTTGCATGTGATCTTGTCTCGCTTGCATTTAGTTATACATATTTTCTTTGTATATCTTAGTTTTCATGGATTTTATCGAGTTAAATATGAAACCAAGAAATATAAATATCATTGTCAGTGTTCTGACATAACACGAAGTCTTGCCCAAAACCGATATCTCTGGGAGAAACTGGAACTAATCTTGGACTGTGATTTACCCTAGTTTGACACATCATATATACTTGGAGCATCGCCATCGGTTTTCATTGCCTTAATAGACCATTTACCAGTTCTGCAATCAACAGAATGAATTTAGCAAAACCCAAAAGGGAGGTCACTTTTTGAAAAATCTCAAGGGGACAGAATGGTTCCCAACCTCCGGAACAGCGCTGACGCCTTACTCCTAGCTTCGCGTCGACGACATTCACAAAGGGCCGATTCGTTTCTGTACATCGGTGTACATCGTTATACTCCGGTGTAGTCGATTTTGTATTCGTTTCTGAAAAGACATCTAACCGGTGTACACCGACCTACATCGTTCCCAGACGAGCGATGTACTGACATTCAAGATGGCGGAAAAGTTGTAAGTTGAACGAAAATCAAAACGGAAAAAGAGTTAAGGAGAAATGTTTAACATTTTTTTTTATAAAAAAAGATATACAGTAGGAAAATTTAGAATCCAAACGTAAAGTCCTTGCAGTTAATCTTCGAAAAAAAAAATACGAGTGGCCATTTAAATAACTTATGTCTCGTCAGTGCAGATATTATAAATCTAAATATTCGGAAGACCAAAAACCAAATGATGTTTCAAAAACTGATGGAGTACAAACAACCAAAAAGACCTAAAAGTAAAGCCAAATAGCTCAAGGACGGAGCTTTGCAAGAGAGAGGCATGGAACATACTAAGTAAACATAATCTCCACAAAGGGGGGGGGGTCCCTCATATTAAAAACTGCCAAAGGATGGGTCACTGTTTTCTTGTTAGACTAATCAAAAATAGGCAGTATTTCATATCTTTTACAAGTTTTCTTTTAAAAAAACCGAAAGAGACTTAAGAAAACGAATACTTATTCTTGTCATGATGGATAAGGGTTTATGGGATGCAGAGACAAGTGTGTATGTTTGTATGTATAATGTCCCTGATGAACTTAAAATAGAATACGATTTGAACAGAAACATGTATTTTTTTTTTAAATTATCCAGTTTTGTCAACTCCATCTAAGGTAGAGCAGCTATATCTGAGGCTTAAGTGTAGAAAAAAATGTGATAAGCAGAACACGGAGGGATTGCAGTCATCCCACAGCAGCAAAATTTATCAATAGCTAAACTTACTTATCGAAAAGGCAAGTAACTGTTGTCTCTTCGAATTCGTCATCTGAAGTATCCAAAATATCAATAGCGGCATATATTAGACAACAGTTTTCCACCATATTGAATGTACATCGTTCCATTCGTTTCTGGTGTTCTCCGGTGTACGTCGGTCACATGACCGATGTACACCGTTATGAAGAGAAACGAACAGGCCCAAAGTTAGAAAGAGAGGCACGACCGTCTTCCGCTGTGTGGAGCTAGAATGGTTCCCTGTTTGTGATAACCAACCAAAAAATAAAACATTTTTAATCAAAGATTATGAAAGTTTAACCTTTAGCAGATGTTTAGTCAGCAGCACAATTCAAAACCTAATCCCAAAAAGCGCTTACCATGCTTTCAAGTGCTACTTGTTTCAAGTAATGAAAATAAACAACTGTACTAACTTGAAATGTCTTCTCAGTGACTAAGAAAGTATTACAAATTCGAAAATATGCTAACTTACTGCAGAATCTCATGAATATTGTGTAGGGAATTACTTTGTCCAAACTGGCTAAGCACGAAGACCGTACTTTAAAACAAATGTGCATGCTTGGTGTTTGTTTGTCCGGTGTAGGAGTAACTTCCCTTTGAAGGTTTGACCAAAAACCACAAAATTTGACTAGAACTGACAAGAACTTTAGTAACTGGCAAATCATCTATTAAGTGTCGATTATGACGTCATGATTTCCATTGAAAAGCAATGTTATCCACGAAAACTAATGTCTCACGATAACCCATGATCATACGGTAAATCACCCTTTCCTTAATTTTGTTCCCTTGCTTAAAATAATCTTACCTTATTTGTTTATGAAATCATTTTTTATATCCGTAAGTTTAATTCGTTGTTGCTTATAAACCATTAATTCCTCATGGTCATTGATTTGTCACTACAATAAACTGTTATGTAGACACTGAATTGAACGCACTTACAGTTGACATAATGCATTCTCTAAGCCCATAGTAATGAAAGATTGAACATCTTCACAAAATAATGAACCTAAATAACACATTTCCTCTGTCTTTTCCCACATAATCATGAACCTATCGCTTTTAATGATAGCAATATCTATTTCCTTCTGGAGATGCCTAGACGGACCACATGGGCCTGTAGCAATATGTATGAATATCGAGATAGTGGGCGGTCTAAAATGTGGATCGAGATAGTGGGCGGTCTACAATGTGGAATTCCACATTGTAGACCGCCCACTATCTCGATATTCGTACATCTCTTACCGTAAATATTGCTACAGGCCCCTGTGATTCCATGGACATGAGTATTTTGTAAACGTTATTCAACCTTTGTGCCAATTTCAAGAAAAATATCCAGATTATTTTATGTCATGTGACTTTATTTGAACCAATTAAACCCTGATTACATTTTAATTATAACAAAATTAGTGCAGTGTTACAGTAAACAATGACCTAGTATATGCACAGTGTTATGAACTGTTTTCAGGATGAACAGCACTTGCAACTGCCGGAACTGTTTCATTGTATTTAAATGCCGGAACCGAAGAGCGGACCTTATGATTTTTCGAAAAGGCCTACATTTGTGATGGTGGGTAGAACTTAACGGGACTGGTCTCGGAATCCCAAAAAATAACTTTCCAATCCCAACACCCCCAATCCTGACTCCGGATATTCAGATCACCTTATTTTAATCCTGGATTCCTGGTGAATAAATTGGTTTTTCTCCCGATCCCCGAAAAAAGGTCATCCCGTCTCTCATTTGTGATGCCTTTGTATGATTGTACCTTGTATGTAGATTGTAATATTTTGGATTTTTCGGCTATTTATTGCAAATGAATTCAGTGGCAGTATTGTATATATATATATGTTTATAAATATTTGTAGCTGCATTAGTTGTGGAATGGCGTCTCCAATTGGCTGTCCTTTTCTACGAACTTGTCGCAAACCTAGTTACATACTAAAACACAGTAATAACATTGATTTTCAATGGTTTCTCCGTCAGTACTCAGTGAATCCTTTAAAGTAAGGGTCTATGTCTGTAAATTAACTGCCTGTCAAGGCCGACTTTTGAAAGTCAAGGGCATAATTACAACTAAATTTGAAGCAATTTATTATTCGAGTAACGTTCAGCTTACTTTTCCGGATTCCTCAGAAATATCAAAACTTAAGAATACCAAGTATTCTCACATGGTACACAGCAAGGACGTATAAGTCCTTGTACACATGCATTGACTCGCGATATAGAATTTGATGACAATATGCGTGGTGCTTTCAGTGTAAATTTTTTCTAAGCACAACCAATAATGCTTGAGAAACACTTGTTGCAAGAACATCATATTTGGCCCGAGTGGCAATATATCGAGCGTTGTATGAGGGGTACAAAATTATGTTATCAGCTTCATCAACCTAAATTTTACGGTCCAGTGACCGTTTTTTTTTCTCTTCTTTTGGCAGATAACTGTGAATGACATGTATATGTATAGTCTGGCAGTTTGTTTTCACATCGAAATTCAACTAAATTTCTTGCTTTTAAGTCAAGATGTAGAAGCTTTTAGAGTCATTTTAATTCAGCATTTTGATATCAACAATGGGCGTTATCAAACTATGGTGTTATCCTGAATGTTAAAACCGAATAAATGAATAGAATAATGTCGTAACTGTTTTGTCATGATTCATAATAAAGGTGTGTTTTAACTATATTTCTTTACAAATAAGCGTTTATATGTATGCAACAGGTTTGGTTTTACTATCAGAATCCACAGTTGTGTAAAACTATGATAAGTAAATCGAACATTAAGTTTTTTTTCCTATTGTATTAATTTCTGGGGATTTAATAGTATTCTCTTTAGTATATAAAGTCATCATAATGAATAAGAGAAAGTCTCGGCTTGTTTATGTATTGGTCATCGGGCGGATCCAAGATTTTGGAGAGAGGGAGCGTAAATCCTGAAAATGGTATGAAAACCGCCGAGTGGATTATTGATACACCAATCATTTTTAAACTGGTTACGTCCATGCTAAGTCTCTTTGAAACCTCTGCAGTGAGTTATATCTAGTTGCATATAAAATTTTGATCATTGTCCCGCTTTTAAATATCGTGTATGGCTGTTAATTCCAGTAACAGCATAGCCAGTGATGCTCGCCTTTCCTCTCATATGGACAATATAGTCAAATGTTAGATATTGTGCTGAGAAATAGATTTATTAAATGAAAATCTTGGTCTTTATACTAGCTATTTTAAGCTTCCTTTTTAATGCAGGTATATGACTCCACCACTCTATCCCAGAACAAGCCGAGAAAAAAACCCACAACTTTAGCTTTACATAACTCCTGGTTGGAAAGATCTCTGTTGTATGTCACTACTTCATGCTCAACTTATAACATCATAAATCAGACTGAAAATTCAATTATTCACTTGCAAAATCTTCCAGTCCTTAACCATTTGGAACTGCGATTCCAGTGTGAAAAACGCCAAAACGTATGATTCAGTTCTAAAAATTAACAAATTCGGAACATTATATAAGTCCCCCTAGAGTCCCTTCGAAATTCGTTGTCCTCGAATATAGTTTCTATTTATTTAGTTTATCACTTCATTTTGTTGATCTTATATGATTGCTCCTTTTGTTTTAGTATGTTTTTGGCTTGATTGAAAGAAGGGACAATGGAAAAAACATTAGAAAAAATTTGATTTGAATGGAGTGATTTGGTGGTGTGCAAAAGGGGGAACTTTCCTGTTTTCGGAAGACCAGGTTTATCACTCTGTTTAAAGTTGAATAAAAAAGATCCCGGAACAAGAATTTTCCACTTTTTTACTTCTTATTTTATAATCTAAGAACACGTATTAATATGCAAAATCACATTTGGTTTGAATAGGTGCATTTTTAGACTTTAATTTCAAAGCATTTTTATTTTCAAACCCGGATTTCAAAGGTTGTTAAAAATAGCAATCAGGGCAAAATAACGCTTTATCACTCACAAAATTGAACAGTACCATTAACCAATTATTATAGTAAAGACCGCGCAAATTAGAAAAGTTGGTTTTCATCTCATCCGGTCTCGGCATGGTTCAACGGAGCGGCGGTTAGATGAACTGGGTCATCTGCGTGCGATATTAAAAGTGACGATTCTAGACTTTTACAAACTGTTTCAAATATTAATCTTATATTTGGTAGGAAATGAAATAAAAGGGACAACAGGAAACACCTACAACATGGCTGAAAATTATAATTACATGCCACAATCTGCTAGGGAACTACACAGGAAAAACACAAATAAGACAAAAGACAAACGTAAACAACGATAGGAACCCGGGACAGCCGGGCTTGGTACCGGCACTAGCAAAAGCCAGCGGTAGGGTTAAACCGGTTTATGGGTACCCAAACCTCCCCTTTATCTGTCCCGTTTCCCTATAGTAAAGTAAACACACTCAGAAAGTCTGAGTTTGGTCCACTAAAGTTTGGTCCACTGATTTTAATGGGCTTTGAAAATTTTGGTAAAATATCAGTTTTCCAGACTTAGTTCCTCCTAACTGTTCCAGACATTGATTTATATTTGGTATGTAAATCTGTCACGAATTTCGATGTTTACAAATTTTTGATATATATCGTATATGCATGGATGTATTAAAAATTTATGGTATATATATCGCTATAGCTAGACTGCTTGCTCAGAATCTGACCGCTTATTAAGTAAGGAAGTGCGCTTCATAAATAATTCCGGAAACATTGATATTGTCCATGCTTCTTCACATGCACATTAAAGTTACCCTTCCTTAACTTTGCTGGTAATGGGATGTAGCTCCTCAGCAGGAAATCTAGTGGTATAAAATTATCTCCCTTCTAGAAAAAGTCTTCTGTGTCTCATAACTTTTTGGGAACAAATTAACTGCATGGCGACGAAAATAAACAATCAACAAAATGTCAAGATTTCAAAAGAAATAAACAAATACAATATTTAGTGAAAACGTCATTCAATTCCCAGATCTTCACTTTGTAGTTAAAAAGTGATTAAACTTGCCCACAAGAAGAGGTAATATGCGAATTCCTTACATAATTTACTGTCGTGATGAAAATATTCTATGGACACACTAGTCAAAATCAATTGCTATATGGCGTTAAAATGCATGTACCCAGACAAGATTATATGTACAGATAGATTTTTTAACATACTTTATTTATAGGGCAATTTAGTAACGATTCTTGCATAAGAAACGCTGAGATCCAAATCTAATCCTATGTTACAAGGCAAAATTATATCAACATTTTCCTTTTATACCCAAGATCTCAAAGGGTAATCATCAACACAAGATTTCATTGGTTCAATTCTCTTATCCGGACATCCGGGCACTTTACCTGTGGAGGAGGTGAAAAAGTCCACATTTCTCTATATATCTAAGGAACTTCAACTTTCAGTTATTCATTCATTTTTCAAGATATTTAAATGACACTTGGGATATGCATTTGGCACATCAATATAAACATCATATCCGAATTTCAAGATCATAGTTATTATAACACCGAATCTATTGCAATTTAAAATATCGATTTTTTACATAGACTATAACTGTAAACATCGATAGCGTCACCTCAGTCCTATATTGGGGGTGTAAGATCGAAATCGACTGATCTGATTGGTCAATTCAGCTTTGTGATGTCACGCCGGATAAGAGAATTAAGGAAAAGGGCGTGCCTTCAGTTAAAACCCATTCAACGACCCCACGTGCTTAGTGAGTAAAAATCGATTTTGTTTATGTAAACGGTCGTTTTGCCGGTATACTTTATTTCGGCAAAACCACTGCGTGTACCCAGTCCAAAATTTACAAATGAATAGATAAATATTTAATTGCAAAGTATATTTTTTCCTGGAAATTTTCGTTATAAAGAAATTCCTAGATCCAAAACTCTTTGGAACCATG
>MJUU01073544.1:113170-126278 GCA_002080025.1 Modiolus philippinarum | reverse complement strand
GGAATTTATGCATGTCCGCTACCGTCATTATTATTGAGTTCTATAATGCGTCTTCAACTTCCGGTTGTTTAAATCGTGGTGAAACGAGAATGTAACAGTAATTAATCACGCGAATTCGGCATAAATAAATAGATATCGTTACTCAGGAGTCGTGGGAGGTATGTAAAATTCTGTTTCTTAAGATTACGGCAATAATATACCTGCTTAAAACTCAAACATATGCAAAAAACGTAAGTAAATTTTGGCAGTTTGGGAGTTTTGAGGGGGCGCTTGTGCATTTTGACTTTGAAAAAGGGTGAGGGGGCGCTTATTGGAGCAGGGGCGCTAAATAAGGTCGAATACGGTATTTCTTTTATGAGTTATTCACAAAATGAAAAATAGAACTCTATCATAAGTCGAAGTAAGCTGAAATTTCTATTTTAGAACAATTGATCTATTGTTTATTGCAGTATGCATTCATCATTCAACATATTACTTATATGAACACAACAAATAATACCAAAACATATATGTCAGCATAGCAACCCACACATGACACCTTCACAGTCACCTGATAGTTTTGTGATAGTGCCAAGTTTGGTGATACTGAGAATATCAGTCTCTGTATACGTAGATCAAAGGAAATTCATTCCAATTTTTGGTAATACCGATAAATTTAATTACATTGCAAGATGACCAGTAAAAATACATGTAACTCATGATCATATAGCTTGCAATAATTTAAAACTTTTGAGCTGCATTGATGGAAAAATAAGACACACAAGTTGTGAATGTTATATTCCTTTGGCATCATGGTTTGGTAGAGAACATTTTTGCATGAATCCTGTATGTCATTTGACAAAACTTGCCAATTCTAAAAAGAGCCTTTTCAGATGGTTACCCTGTCTAGATGCATATGGTCACACTTGTGGAGTTTATGGGTACTTTGTTGTATCTGTATAATGGAATATGAATTTCAGATGCTCTGTATAATAATATGATACACAATGTACTAGGATTCCTTGTACATAAAAGATTACATTTGGTACTTTCCTGTACTTTCACCACGTTACTTTCACATTTGGCAGCCTTCTACTGCTGTTCAAGACGGTTTTAGCTGTCTGAGGACTCCTAACTCAATATTGATTTCGGTACTTTATTTAAGAATGAATACCAATAGATATTTTCAGCTAATAAATTTCAAGTTCTGGTAGTTGAAATATCCCTATAAGTTGCATTGTTACAATATGCATACAAATACATATGTAGGTAAGATGGTGAAAACTGTTCATTATTCAAAAACACGTGGATAGAAATCAGACTACATGTATTAACAATGTTTCAGACACATTTATTCATGTAAACATGTTGCTGTTTTATCTTGTAGTGGTGTCAGTGTTTGGGGATAGAGTTAGGGCAAATTTAGATCATCAATGTACAATAGATTAAATATTGTAGATTTTCATCAAACAAATATTAAATTTGTACAAATTAATTGTTACACTTCAATCAGAAAATATGTAAGACAATGTGCTTTCTTTGGCCTTTCTTTACATCTGAAAGTCATGGATTTAACATACATGTATATGGACAAGTCTGTATGTGTTATATCTACATGTACTAATGCATGCATTGAATTAATGAATTCTTGTTTATTGCTTTAGGAATATTTTTCATACAAATTAATATTCATTTACCTGTTATGAGCTGTAACAGTGACATATATTCTTTTTGTTTGTTAGTTACCATGGTAACATGCATTAATTTTTACAACTACAAGTATTTGTTGGCATGTCACTATTCACGGGTAATAACAAAATTGCTGAACAGAATTGTCAAGAGTCAAAGCCCATGAGGCAAATGGACAAAGCCTTTTCAAAACCACCAGAAAAATTGTCAAAGCAATGGTCCTGATTTGTTAAAACCATTCAAAAAGAAATGGTGGGTTGAATCAGTTTTATGACGTGCTAAACCTCCCCTTCCATTGCAGTACATGTACATATGTAGTAGTGTCCTGTAGCAACTCAACAGCAACTGCCATTGACAGATCATCCCAGCACTAAGTAAAAAAAATAAATACAGTTTTATAAACATTTCTTTTATTTTTTTGCAGCTACATGCAATTGGTGAAAGGCAAACATATTAAGTCTTCGTAAAATCTAAGGATTGCCATGATACGAAATTACTATGCATCCAAATTTTAGCAATAACATAACCTATAACTTTTATGTCAGATAAGCATTTTGGGTTTTTTACTATCGAAAAGACAGAAAATATCCACAAAGGTTATAAATTCATGAATTTATTCAGTGACAGTGGCTCAAAGAACTATGGTCTTTTTTCAGCTGTGAAATTTGTACCATTTTCAAAAGATATCCTCAGTTGATGATGACAGTCCGGTCTGTTACATGTATATCTGCTTCCTGGAGTAGATACTCAACCAGCATGGTGGTGTTTGCAATCAACCATGATGCTAGTCAATGATATTTATACCACAATGTCATTAAATGGAGTCAGCATTTATTCCGCTTTTTCATAATCTAGGGTCAAATCCCTGCAAAATTATCAAAAACTTCAATTTTACATGGACCATGTGCTCATGGTATAAATCAGTTAAGTCCCATAAGTCCCATGGGGCTAACAACCTATGGCCATAGGGAGTTTAACTTATCTGAAGGAAGCCTGAGAACTAAATTTTTATTCTGTTTGAGAATTTATAGATATGGAGTAACGTAAAAACTTCTTTTCAAAATGTTCAAAATTGTAAAAATCTACCAAAATTACATTCAAATGATGGCAAAAAAAGTGGTTGAAATTTGTATTAATGCTAATGAATGAAAGTGTCCTAACAGATGGGATGTCCAAAGGATTTCATGTTTTCCAATATTGCCAGGTCCACTCCAGGGGAAATGATCATTCTTCTTTTATATCCCTCTCTGAAAAGCTATCCTATAGTCAATTAAAAGGTATACCAAGGTCAAGGTTATGTTGACCATTGTCAAGATAATTTGATTTATATCAGTATTTTATGGCCATGCATTTATTAGTATGTATAAGACATTAAAGGTTTACATGGTAACATATATCCATTAGCCCTACATCGTATGAATAAATTAAATGCATTAAAGGTACACCATATACCTGAAAATATGTCACTTAAGTAGAAATTTACCAGAAAGGGAAAAAGAAAACTTTTAAAATAATAGAAACATCATGACCTGTGTCATTGTCATAACACAACAGAACCCCAAAAACCAAGAAAAAAAAGGGGGTGGTGGTGGTCAAACATATGCCTAATTGTATACAATATCTTGATAGAAACCCAATTCAGGGTAAAGCAATACTAAAGTACAGAAAAAACATACAAATTAACATAAAATATACAGGAACATAACAATGATATGTCGGGCCAGTGTGAACCCAACACAAAAATAATTATCCACGAAGAAAAAGTTGGTTTACAGTATCTGTGTCAGTTGGGTGGAACACCAAGTTGGTTTACAGTATCCGTGTCACTTGGGTGGAACACCAAGTTGGTTTACAGTTTCTGTGTCAGTTGGGTGGAACACCAAGTTGGTTTACAGTATCCGTGTCAGTTGGGTGGAACACCAAGTTGGTTTACAGTATCCGTGTCAGTTGGGTGGAACACCAAGTTGGTTTACAGCATCCATGTCAGTTGGGTGGAACACCAAGTTGGTTTACAGTATCCGTGTCAGTTGGGTGGAACACCAAGTTATGGTTTATTTAGTTATTAAGGCCAAAGCTATAAAAAGAAAAAAATAAGTTCTTTCTTCGAAGTTATTCACACTATGCAGATGCACATTCTTCAAAGAGATAAAAATTGGCGATATGAAAAATCTAAATCAAAATTAAGTTTAAATATCTGAAATATGTAATAACACTGTTTGAAGAAGTACACACACTTTGAAATAGTAATTTCACTGATTACCTGGATCATATAGGGATAATATAAAAGTATGAATGAGTTCTATCTGGCATGTTTGGACAGGCTTCTTTAAAATTAAATGTTGCCATCAAAAGTGGTTCATTTCATTAAATTCCTGTGTTGTACAAGGTGGAAAAATAGACAAACATTTATTTACTACTCTAGTGAAATACATAATTTACTACCATTTAAACAAGGCATTTAATACTTAACAAAAGAAGATTAATTCATAAGAAAGTATATATGACTAGGTAGAGGGAGTGATCACTGCATAATAGGTCCATTTTATCTGTTAATTCAGGGATTGCCTGCCGGGAATTCCCCATCCATGTCTTTTGTATATTGACATCTTTGTGTATTGACAAACATCCCTTTGTATTGTTAATTACAAACTACAAGTTTATAAATCCTTCAGGAAGTAGATATACTTGTTTTGTAAATTAGTAGTTAACTATGTACATGTAGATTTACCTGACAATACAAGGTGTATATTTCATCACTTTGAAATAGGCATGTCATTTAAATTTCCCATCAATAGTGAAAAATAACATATTTTCATTGTTAAACATCCAGGTTCTAGCATTTGTTCATAAATTATTCTCAATAATACATGTAGGTAGTGTAAAAGGTAACAATTTGTTAAATACTTGTTTTGATTTAAGAAAGTCCCACCCAAAGTGCTATATGCTATTTGTGTGGTTTAAAAATTGTCAAATAGAGTTAAAACAAAAAATACTTATAGGTATGAATATTCAATAATTTCCAGTAAAATAGAGAGAAAATTTAATAAGAAAGCAAACACGGAGATCAATTTTCAGTCAGATAAAAATTTCTATGGGATTGTGACTTTTCCTAATCTTGGATCCAGATATACTAAATGTAAATTAAATCTTTATCATAATGCTAACACCCCTGTATGATTGTTCATTTAGATTAAACAAATTTTTACAATGAATAGGTCGGGTGTATTTATTTATTGATATTAATAATTATATTTATCAGTAAATTCCTTATGTAAGATAACATAATTATCATTTCATATTTTGCATAGTGATGGATAGGCCATGTAATAGTAAGGGTATCCAAGGGGAAATTTACCCATCTAGTTAATAATATGAAATATACAAACAAGTAAAATGAAGAAAGCCATTTTATCTCTGTGGGTATTTATGAAGTAGTTCTTATGGACTTTACCATTTCATTAGATCTCAAAGTGCCCTGAAATTTTGTCACCAGTATGCTAAACACTCCCATTTATACAAGATCAAATTATAAATTGATGCCTTCAAATTATAGAAATCTGGGTAACATTAACGAAAAGGATAGGCCTTCAAATTGTAGTAGAATTTCAATGGCTTGAACTTCAATAGCTAGAATACCATGGATGTCTTGAACCCATTTTCTGAACCTCTTAGTTAAGTTAAAACATGGTTTGACTATGAAAGCTTGAACACTCTCAAACTGTTTTCACAGGTCCCTTCGGTGTTCAAGTCATTAAGGTTCCACTATATTATGCAATAGATAATGCAATAGGAATGAATTATTGACCTAAATGCATTACTTATTGTTACTCATACTATATCTTAACATCTTAGGGAGAACATCTAGACAATAGTATTGATATCACATCCATGTTATAGGGAGAAACTGTGCGTTGGGATTGTAATGTGAACTCGAAACATGTGAGATCTAGAGTGAAAAGCATACTATTATACATTATTCATGTTATATAATCAGGCTTAGATTTATAGGATTTTATTTTCTGTTGGTCATGAACGACATGCAGTCGGCAGCATCACATCTAAAATGAAATGCTTGTATGAAGCATAAAATTCAAAATGAAAAAAAGGTCCCTGTAGAACCTTAAGTTAAGTAATGATATTATCAATCCAGTCTGGTCTGTGATGTCATCTATAGCCTCTAGGACTTAATCACTGGAGATGTCATTATATTGTAGACATTTATAACCCTCATAGCTGAATGTATATAATTTGAAGGTCATTAAAACCACTGTCAACAGTAGCTATGGAGAAGGGGTATATTAGATCACTTTTACAGATTGATAAATACAGAGATGAAAGTTTTCCCACAGATCTGGTTTAGCTTCCAGGCTGCTCTGTTAAGCATTTCTTTTACTTTATCTGCTTTTTTTTTCCATCTATCACATTTTCATCTCTGTTAATAAGAAACCAAAACAACGGCAGTAGAATACCGAAGGAACAAAGCACAATATGACACAAATCTAAGTCCAGAGACAAGGCAAAAACGAGAACACCAAAAGACTGAAGACCAAAGACACCACATGCCCACAAAACACACGAACATTACATATACAACACAAAAAACTAAAGCACTAACAGTGTGAACTCTCAATAAACAAGAGTGACATCAGGTGTTCGGAAGGGTAAGCATGTCCTGCTCTGTGCACAGCACCCGTCACACTGTTAGTGGGTCAGTCCAAGGTTAAGTCAAAACTGGTAATGTCAAATCAGGGAAGACGCGAATCTAGCTGAAAATGTCAGTTTTTATTTGTGACACTGACATTTCACATCTATCTATGATGTCGTGGTGATGGCCATAGAATTTCTGAAGGGACGAAAGTAACAAAGGCTGAACATATCCCTGACTCAGCAGTTTTTGTGACCAAGTGAACAAAATATGCTGTGCAGGATATATTCTTCATGTTCTTTGTGTCTTCTGAATTCATTTCTGTACATCAAGTCAAATCGGCAGAGATTTGAAATAGAAATTGTGTATCACTTTTAAGTTGAAGATCATTAAAAGTCCAAAATTTGTCTAGCCTTGTTTCAGACTTCTCGCTTCTCTGCATATGTACATGTGTTTACCTTATGCATCAAAATCATGACAAAAACTGTAAATTTCCATAGACTGGAAGAAAAATATCAGCAGTTAATATTTGAGATAAGTTCACATGTGGTGTTTTTCTCCAGGCAGATTATTTAAAATAAAGATTTTATGACAGATAATATTTGAAATATGAAAAATTATTTTTCTATATTAATCTTATTGTCAAAGACAAAGGATATAATACTAAAATTTATGTCAGTGAAAAGTCGTAAAATATCATCACATCGGTCATGTGGTGTCTTATGAAGACAGTCCTACTAATGTTATATCTAATATTAATAAATGTGTTTTATTTTGCAGGTCAATGTGCGGGTTACGACCATGGATGCTGAGCTGGAGTTTGCCATCCAGCCCAGCACCACTGGCAAACAGCTATTTGATCAGGTATATTTATAGTATGATCATAGGGTAGAAATGCCATACAACAAAGGACACACTCAACATTGTAATCGTTTTTACCTGTATTTGTTATTCTGTATATGCTCATTCATCAGAATTGATTTTGACATTTTCTTGTCTTTTGCAAATTTGATACCAAAGTTAAACATTTTTTAGCGCATGTGGATATATAGCAGTCAAGAATTATCCTCAATTGTCTATTTTCCATGAAAATATATACTCTAATTGTATATACAAATTTGGATCAATCATGGGCACTGAAACATACTATATAAAGGTTGTCCCCTTAAAAATTCCAGCTTTCCAAACGAGAATCTGTGTTTGTATTGGCACCCCTCCATTGGAAAGCGGTAGTGAATTATGAGAAACCTGTAGCCTAATGTGTCTGTCTTACTAAGCCAAAGTAATCCAGACTTTCTGCTAAGGGGGGCCCTACCCATAATTTTTCAAAAAAGGGGGTCACAACCCGATTTTCTGAAAAACCCTAGGAATTTTGAATATTTTCCAACCTTAGGGTTGGGTGGGGGGTCAGGTCCCCCTAAATCTGCCACTTATTATAATATTTGTTTTTTTTTCTAATAATTGCTATTAGAAATTATCAGCTGTATAATTTGAATGGTGTTACCTAAATTGAAAATCATTTATAATTCATTGAATTTTGATATTGACCTATATTTGGACAGGAAATCTATTTTTTATTTGTTTCCTGTATGGTTTATGGTGTAGCACCTGGTAGAACTTTTACAAATAATGCTAAATTTTCCCACCTTTTATAAAAAGTGGTAATACTGTGACACATTAATCTCATCTTTGATAATTTTATTGAATTTTCCATTCAAAGCTGAAAAACTTTTGCACAGTACCAAGATATTGCAATTTATCTAGGCAACATGATAGTTTCTCAGAGGAATGTAGACATTTAATTAAATTTGTTTAGAATACAATTCAAACTTCCTGTTGAATTATGTATTTATAGAATCATTATTATATCATTGTGTATTCAGTTAAATTTGCACAAAACACATACATATAAACATATTGAGATGTCAATCAAATTGCTGAATTTTGTCCAGTTAAATGGCATTAAGATTTTTGGAATGGCAGCAATTGTGTTTGAATCATGGAGTCAAATAAAAAAAAAGTTTACATGAATATATTTTGTACTTGTTAAAGTTTTATGATAATGGTTGAAATAGAACAATAGAAATTGAGCTCTGGTTTAAATGAAGTAGAAATGTTACTTTTAAGACTGTTTACCATAGATGCACAGTCATAAAAGCTATTTCCAATGAAAAAAATACTAATATTTTTCATGCCTTTATTTTGAATTTAGATTGTGACAGGGGAATACATACATATATACAATGCACAAATCGGCATAAAAGATCAATTTGGTGTCTGTCTTTCAAAGTGGATCCCCAAAAAGGCCACCTTTAGATTTTGATACGGATTGCCAATATCCTTGTTAATCCATGTGCAAATTTTTTATGTCCACCCTTTGAAGCATTTCTCCAGAGTGAAATTTCAAACATTATCAAATTTTTATGTTCTATGCATTCTTTCTGAGATTTCTTTCAGGAATCAACTCTGTATAAAAACGAAACTGTCAACAAATCACCTGAAAAGAATACCAAATGGTAACCACCATTATATTACACTTCAAATACTAATTTACACGTGTCCGAAAATCTTGAATACAAAACCAGAATCAAACATTGTTTTGAACCTCAAGCAAATAGGTATCATTGAAAAAGGGGGCTTGTTAAGATGTCAAAAAATCAGGTAGAAAATTTCCAAATCTTTGCTTAATGCTAACTTGTATGTAAGACCCTGTTTACACTTGCAGATTTAGATCAATCTAAAGGGTGATCGAATCAAATTAGATCGATCTTGAGCAAGTGTAAACAGTTTAGATTGATTGTGAATCGATCTAAAGTAGTCCACATCGCTAGGTGGTCTAAATTAGATCGATCTAAACTGAATCAATCTAGCAATAAGTGTAAACGCAAAATTGATCGCAAATCGATCTTATAGTTATAAATTTTAATGAATATATTGTCTTTGCAGGCTAAGTGTAAACACATCAGTTTATCTTAGATCGACCACGATCGATTTAGGGAAACAATGTAAACGCAAAATGATTTAAGATAGATCGATTTACTTTAGATCAGTCTATATTTTTTTCTAATGTAAACATGGTTTAAGCTAACCCGAACAAAAGGAATAGTTTTGATAGTTGTGATAATGGTATTTGTTGATTGAGTTTTGCCTTCTGATTAACTTAACTGGAAGTCAAGTTGTCTGTTAGTTGCATGCATGGTACTTGTTTACTGAATGATTTGTAACCTTTGAAAAAAGTTTCAATTGAAACATGTGTTTTAAATAAAGATGTGCAATTTTATGCTAAAAATACAAAAAGACCTCCCCCAACGTAAACAAATAAATGGATTAAAAGGTCAATTTAATTTGTAAGTACTAGTAGTGACTGAAAAAAAATCAATGAAAAGAGCTGAGTAAACAACCAATAGTTATTTGAACTTGGTAGTCATTCAGGATTGAAGTTTTGTATACTTGTAACCTTGAACATGTTGAAGTGAAGTGTGAATTTGTATAAGTTTCCTTTAAATTTCATAGTCAGGGCAAGATACCATAAAATGAGTTTGTTTTATTCAGTTCAGCTCTGCTAAACAATGTTGGTATATCAGAGTGTTTTAAAAGGCCATAAAAGAAAAGAAATAGAGACAGAATGACCCAACGAACTCTATTACTTTTATATGACTTAAATCCATGGATTATTTTCAAGGAAGTGTTTAAATGTATTCAAATTAAATGTCTATGAATAAATTTTAAAATTTTTTGCCATATATGGTGCTACAAAAGGAGCTGAATGAACAAGGAAATATATTAGTTGAAACTTTAAGTGACAATACAAGATTGATTGATTGATTGAATATTGTTTAACGTCTACTCAGCAATATTTCAGCTATATCAAGACGAGAACAAGTTTGTTAATAAATAATCACTTTGGGGTATGGAAAGGGCCATGGGACGGGAAATTCTGACTGCCACTGAAAAAGTAGGGTGAAATTGAAAAGGGCGGAGAATTTAGCCTTGTAGCCGATCACCTATGGACCACTCAAAAAAGCTTGCTACATGGGTTCTTTAATGTGCAGGAAGCGTGGCATTTCTATACGTGGACCTGAGTTTACATCCCATACGAAAGATGGGTTGTGTATTTATTTATCCCACCTAACCACGGAATGGGTCCTATTTCTATATCCCGGGACCCTCGGGGTCAGCCCCATTTAGGAGGG
Source organism: Modiolus philippinarum (assembly GCA_002080025.1). Taxonomy (NCBI): domain Eukaryota; kingdom Metazoa; phylum Mollusca; class Bivalvia; order Mytilida; family Modiolidae; genus Modiolus; species Modiolus philippinarum. Next base: position 115,772 of record MJUU01073544.1, on the reverse strand, counting down.
GTCACACCCCGCAAGCTGGAGATACTAGGTCCTATTTCTATATCCCTGGGTTCCCTCCGGGTCCTCTGTTAGGAAGACTCATACTCCAAGCTCAGAGGATGCTGCGGGCCTATTCATAAGCTGGGACCGCGCACGGCGGGACAATACAAGATATACTTTAGAAAAAAATAAAAATTAAAAAAAATGTCCTAGATTCCCATCCCCACCTGCCCCAATTTTTTTCACCTGCCTCAAATTTTTTTATTCTAACCTTTAGCCAATTTTGGTAAATTTCTTTATGCATAAAGTGTTATTTTTTAAATGACAGCATTTTTCACAAAATTTGATTAAAAATTTAAAATAAAATTCGTCCGCCCAAAAAAATGGATGAGAATCTAGGAATTATTTTATTATGGCCTAACATGCATTATTTGCAGATAAATTGAAAATTCAATCGATAATCTTGAATAAAATGCCCATAAAAGTGTTGAATGTACCTATATATTTTGGATAATGGTCTGTGAACATGGTGAATATGAATTATATGATGAAAATTAAAAGGATTTTGATAGAAATTTGCTGATTTATGCACATCTTGATGAATCATATGCATATTGTGTATATTTGATGAGACAAGAATTGCATTATATTGTGGTTGTTCATTTTCATTTATTTAACAAAATTTCATAACACATGTACATGGATGCAATTTGATGTTCTGTCATGTAGAAATACTATTATACACCTGTTTAAAGTGCCTGCATCTCACTATTTCATAATGCCAAGTTTTCGTACAATCGACTTGATGAGTGCCCTGTGTTTGCCTACATGTTTGTAATCGTCCACTAGCTTTTGTCGGGCAACGGATGACAATGAACATAAGAGCACTTTGCCAGTTTAATTTATGTTTGTTGGCGATCCCACATCAATGACCACAAAAGACATAGATGTAGTGTTGTTCGACATTTATCAAAGAATTCCACTCAAACTGGTGTTAGGACTGAAGTTTCTATGAGGTATGAGCAAAGTTCATTGTTCACTTCAAAATGAAGAACAACAGTAAAAGTGTTGTTCCTTTGCTTGGTTCTATATTAGATTGGTAGAGACTTTGAATGATGTGCTGTACTCCATAACCTTTCATTATGTATTTATGTATTTCTGCTTTTGACAGCCTTGAATTGCCTATTACAATTCTTATATGAAATATTGGTACAAAATGTATATAGCTTTTGGTTGGCAATTTCCTCTTAGTTCGTGTGGTCATCAAAATCATCTCTGGTTTATACAATTTATACAATATGCTGTGTGCTTTGGATTAAAGAACTTGAAAGTCACAGATTCCAACAGTATTTGTTCACAAAGAAAGGATTTAAAGTGATTTTTTTCCTACCCCACTCATTTTTGATGCAAGTGGAAAAAAAGACGATTGTTTATTGTACAACAAACATTTTAATTCTGTTATACATTGAAACAATAATGCTCTTAAAAAAAGGGGGTTTATGCAAATAGAAAAGTCAAACACAATATGTTCCATCAGATGTCAAATTTTAATATGTTAAGCTTATTTTTTGTATTGGTCAATATGTCAAGATCCTGAATGTATAGGACTGCTACATAATATTTATGGATTAAATTGTATTCAAATGTTGATGGAATACTGTATGAAGTATGTTCAAGAAATCAATTGATATACATGTACTTCCAGATCTATGAGGGAAAAAAGTTTCATCTACCAGAAGTTAAAACCAGAAAATTCACTTGTAATTCAGACATAGATTTTGTGATTAATATAGTACAACTGGTTTGTTAAATATTTTGATTAAATAATACGAAAAAATTAGCCCAAATATCGCAAAAATGGCACGTGTCACCGTAGTGATGTTAATGCGGCTTTTTGTCCCCGGACAAATACAGGAAAATTTACTATTTTTTAAGCATAACACATTAAACAACATTAGTTACTTGTAAGATGAGCTTTTTGTCAATGAACGATCCGAGCTGCGCGCGCAGCTGAGATTGATTTAGTAGTCACATAAAAAGGAGAAAACCTCGTTGCCCATTTCTTACGCTTTCTATGAAATTCATCCACAATATAATTCACCGATTAGATGTATATTTATGTAGAATCAGCCTCTTAGATTGATAGGTCAAAAATGGTTAAGCAATGATCAATGAATACATGTGTCACTATTAAAATAATATTTCCGAATCTATCTTATTTGCAAGGTAATCGTTCATCAGTGATGCGTATTGGACTCAATACATATGTGACCTATGACCTTCGAAACATGAATGAATGGTAATGTCTTGAGCTCCGTGTTTATAATCGTCATGTCAGTATTTTGTTATTTATTTTCAACAAAATGTGATTTCATTAAAATGATGAGAAAGGGTAATATATTGTCAACAAGGTTATTGTGTCGCCTGCTGTAAGCAGAGTCGACGCATAGGGATTACTATCCGTCGTCGTCGTCGTCGTCCTGCGTCGTCTGTCAGTTTTTTAATCCGCAACTCCTTCAAAACTACCAGTCCGATTCCAATCAAACTTTCAGGATATGTTGTTCACTTGGTGTAGTTGTGCACCTGATACTCGGAATTTTGATTTTACAGATTTTAGAGGTTC